>VWPU01016798.1:10052-210052 GCA_013398955.1 Callaeas wilsoni
TTTTTTTTTTTTTTTTTTTTTTTTTTTTTTTTTTTTTTTTTCTTTTTCTTTTTGGCTTTCACTGCCATTTTTCTTCTGTGGAAAGAGGGAGACATTCTGGCTCTAGTTGCATCTGTTTTCACTCTTACCAAGAAGAAAACTGCCATTTTCTAACTGAACTTAAGGTCTAAGGACCAGCTCAGTTTCCTTCAATAATTTCCAAATCTTTCTCACATGATCATCTCTTGTCACGATGAGCATGAGAAGGAAACCAGCAAGGGCAGTCCAGCTTTCCAAAGCAAAATCTTTAAGTCTCTTTCCTGAAATTCTCACTAATTCGGTCAAGGCTTATTACCAGGTTGAATTACAAACATGCATGGCTCTAGGTGCCTGTTCTGTTCTGTGCTGCCTGCTCCTGAAGCCTGGAAGTCCCTCTGTTAAGAGCTTGCAAACCAGAATAATCTCACTGCTGTCTTGCATTCAGCCTTGGCTCATGAGAATGGACAGGGTGCACATCCCAAGTCTGTTTAAAATACTGCAAAGGATTCCTGAAATATAACTTTCCTTTTCACCCCACTTTGTTCCCTTTCCCAGCACAACATCACTTTTTTAGCCTTCTTTTCCCCTCCATCTGGCACTTGCCTCTTTCCTCTTTCCCTGCAGCCCACAAGTGTTTGCTGCTCTGGGAGCAGCTGCCCTGAGCCCTGGATGCTGTTGGATAAACAGGGGCTAATCTTGGAGCTCATGGAAGCAGTGGTTTTCCTCGGAGCACTGTGGTGAGGTCTCCTCTGGCAGCATGGCCCCATTCCCCATCTTCCCCTTGCACCCCTTCTGCATCCCTGCACCCAGAGCGAGTCCTGGGAGCCAGAGAGGTCCCTGCTGAGCAAAGATCATCAGATTCAGTTAAAAAGGAAAAATGTGATGGATCAGATGGATTGATTGTTCTTTTTTACTTGAGTAACTTGAATTTTTAATAATTTTAAGAATGTTTAATTTTTCTTTTGTTTCATCTTAGCTGGCTAAGGGTAAATATCTGCAATTTTAGCAATACTTTTTTCTGGCTGGACACTTGGTACTTTTTATTTATGGAATGAAATACTGTGCACATTCTTCCAGCCCAAATATGAGTGTTCTTTCTAAAACTTTCTTTCTAGGAATGAACACCCCCTTAACAGTCTTTGCTGAACTGTTTGCAGTAGACAAACACAAAAGGGCTGTAAATGCAGCCAGAGATCAAAATCAAAACAAAGATTCTCAAAAATGCTTGTCACTGTTTGCTCACCTTTGGAATAAACATCCTGTTCCTCCTCTTAAAATATTTTATTTTATTTTTTCAGTATAGCTGGGTGAGCTGGTATTTCTTCTGCTCAAGCTGTCTCTAAACTTATATTTCCAACAGTGGCAGCAGATTATGAGACGATACTTATAGAAATGACATTATATCATTCTTTAAAATACCCATCCTGAAAAGCAAAATCTGGAGAAATTATAGGACTAAGAGGCCTCCTTTGAGAGGCAGAAACTATTTTAACTTGTTATTTTTAGAGCTCTGCAAATCACATATTTTTCTCTTCACTGGCAATTCAAAAAAAAAAAATTCGAAATTGTAATAAGTTTAAAAAAAAAGAATCCTTCACAACTTTTTTCTGTGAAATGGGAAAGTTGAAATATGTCATTTGTGGGCAAATGAGATGCTTCACTTTAATTTCACCATTTTTATTTTAGTTCCTTTTCTTAGATTAAAAAAAAGTAGACACAGAATGGTCTGTTTTGAGCTGACTGCTCATGTGGATGGGATGAGGGTTCTTGGCCAGGACATCTGTCCTGGAGCATGAACAGTCACATGGACACAGGGATAACTGTGTCCTTAGTTGGCTGATCCATCGTGAATGTTCCTGTGGGTCTGTGGACCTTGCGTCCACCTCCACCATGCACCGCAATGATTCAAGAAGGATTTGCTATGGAATGTTTCTGAGGAATAATGCTGGTGTGTCCTGTGATTGTGGGCATTATCCTTGAATTATCCTTGTACGTGGCTTTCCAGGGATGGGAAGTGCTGTGTGGGGAGCCCCACGGCACCCTGGGAGGAGCTGGATCATCCACGCCGGGATGCTCCCTTCCCATCCTTGCCGGTGCTCTGCCCACCGGCGCCAGGCAAGCCATGGGAACAGCTGTTCCCAGTGAGGAGCTGGGGCTGTAATCGGAGCAAACCGCTCTGAAACCTGCTGGCATTAAGGAAGCTTGAGCACCGATTTCATTTTTAGGGGAGGGATCCTGGAGAGGGGCCTGACTGGGAACAATCAGCCACTAAAATCTGATGCAGTAGGAAGAGATGGGTGCAAAAAAGGGCTAGTAGGAGCAAAATACCAGCAGCAAGAGCAGGTTTGGGGCAATAAATGAAGATATTTCCATTTGGAAGCAGAGGTTCAGGAGATCTGGGGAGAGTTGGCTGGTTGACGTGATATTCTGTGAGATGATTTACGGGGTTTGAGTGTCTTAGGAGCAGCCAGATGATTGGATCCCCACAGGATCTCGCACGGGGAGATCACACTCGTGATCTCACACTCATGGGGCAGTGTCGGAGAGCACCTTCACTTGCCAGACATTCTGCTTACAGGCAGATGTCCCAGAATATCCAGTCTTGAGCCTTTTCCAACTCGGGAAAGGACTACTTCAATATTCATTATGGATAAAGAACAGTAATGCTTCTATTTCCTTTCTCTGTTTTTCTTTTTTAAGGAGAAAAGATCTCAGTAGAAGAAACTTGTTTTTCAGAGATCTCACTTCCAAAACTTTTTCCTCAGAGTGATTCAGCCTGCAATTTTAGAGTTTTTTGTTTAATTACATTTTTAAACTTCCCTCCCTTAATTACTCCTTTTTTTTTTTTTAGTATTAACACCTAAATATGCTACTATTTGGGGCACAAACAGACAGAGATTACAATTAACAGAATAATTACACTCTTTTTCTCAGTGTAACCTCATGGTACAGAAAGTATTACAAATCCATTTTAAAACATATTAAATGCTCATATTAATGAGGATAATAGAGAACAGGTACCAGCAAACTAAATATTGTTAATGATTTTGAGCTATTAAATTCATTACCATTTCCTTTCATAATAAAGTGGTTAGTTGCTAATTAGACCTTTTTTAACTCATCATTATTGAATTCATTACATTGTGTGCAGTTAACCCTTAAAGATCTGCCTGGGTTTACAGATGCAATTAAAAAATAATTTCAACAGCATCTGAAGCCGAGATGCCATTCTCAAACCCGCTTGTATTTTTGACAGTAGCTCCGTGTACTTTTCTCCTGGTACATTTTCTTGACACATCATGCCTAGCAGCTTCTCAGCTGTCACAGCAGCTCCAGCAACACGTACGATGGAAACATGCTGTATTCATTTCATTTAATAGCGTTTAATGTTAAAGCTGAAGTAGAACCCACTTGTTCGGCCAGGGAAAAAAATCCCCATCAGCGTGCTAAATGGTTGATGTCAACGAGCTGCTCTCCTCCGAGTTAAACCTGCTGGGAGCTGGGATGAGGTACCTTCTCCTCCTACAGAGACGGATATGCTTGTGCCTATCTGGGTATCTGGTCTTTCTCTTCAGCCCTGGATGGAAATCCCATCCCTGCCAGAGTTCATGTCAAAAGTTCTCTTGATTGCGAGGCATCCCTGAACTCATCTCCCAGCAGCTCTGAGGGTTCGCTCCCCTCTTGGGGACGGGATGAGTGCCACCGCGCCTGTGTCTTGTCCCACAGATCTGATTCCTGGAGCGGGCACTCCCGGGGACTGACTCAAAGGGCTGCTTTGCTTCTTCTTCCTCCTGTCCTCGCTCATTCAAGCGAGGGAGAGAGCAGAGCCTCCATCTCTTAACTTTTCTTTTTTCACCGTGCACGGTTTTTGCTTTTCAAAAAAACCCAAAGCACAACACCCTCCTCCCCCCCAAACACTTTAAAGCTATAGGTATTTAAATAACGTTGGGACTAATGGACAGCACTCCGTGCTTTGCTTGGTTGTGGCGCAGCGGCGTGGCAGGAGAGGGGCGGTAGAGTCTGGTTGGGAAATGCCATTTCTGGAGCAGCTCTGCTGTGGCAGCAGGGCTGTTGCAGGCAGGCGCGCGCCGCTCACGTTACTCGCTGCGAGCAACCCCACCAAGGAACAATTTTACTTGGGTAGGAAAGGCTTGGTGACACTTGCTGCTGTGCTCGACGGCTGGAAGCTGGGCTGATGGATACCCTGCAAATCCAGGAGATAACAGATTTGCCAGGCACGTCCCACACGGCTCTGGAGAGGCTCCGGCCGCCCTCCTCCTGTCTGGGCATGGTGCGATGTGGGGGTGCAGCTGTGGGCTCCACCCCTGCTCCCCAGTACATACCCACAACAGCCCCACGGATCTGTAACCTCTGCTTTATTTAAAACCAGCTCCCTTTCACCTGTGAACAGCGAGGGTGTAAATGTGCCTCACCAATCACATCGGACTATTGTATTATACAGTCTATTGAATGTTTTTGGCAGGCACGAGCCCCTGTGCTACTGTGTCCTTATTTTATTATTGTTTTGAGGGTAGAGCTGTGTGATTATCCATTCTTGCTTCAGGCATAGCAAGCCATCTGGAATGCTTATTAAACCCACAGGCAGATCAGAAGGATATAACTCTGATGATGTACATGTACGTGGGCTGTACTACATCATCAGAGCATTGCTCCTCTGATGATGTAGTACACATTAGTGGGCCTAGATAATGGATTAGAACTAGCAGAGTGAAAGTTAGACTTTTTGAAGGATGGATATGGTGAGGTTTTTTTTCTCCCTCTGGGTAACTGCTGGCATGAGATGTGGAAAGGAAAAAAAATTTAAAAGTGAGCCAAGGAGGCTTCAAAACTTGTAAGTGCTTAGCTTGTCAATGGGGAGGGACAAGTGGTGATCAAGAGGCTTAAGGAGACAGCTTTGAAACCCTGAATCATTGCAAAGAGGTCATATGTACTTGTCTGCTCGAGTGAAAAGGGATGTGGAACGTGTCCAGGAAAATGCGGCTTCCCCGACCCTCCTTGGGTTGGTCACCACGGGGTGGGCTTTGGGCAGGACTCCGGCTCTTCCTCATCCTCCAGTCCCGCAGCAAAAAACCCACACCCTGTGTTATGACACACAGAACTAGTTTTTCAGCAGTTTCCAAATTTATGCTCATCACATATTTGCAAGTACTATTTAGAAATAAGCTTTTCAAATGAACGAGGGATCTGATCAGCTTTCAAACTAGCCATGTGTCTTCTTTTCTGAGTATGAAAAGAAAATCAACATCAGTAAAAAAGAAAAACAATCTGGGCACTACGTATGGGCTGTAGGTGAAGGAGGGAATAACTATTTGCATCTCTGTGGAGTTCTAAATATAATTTCTATTCCTCTTTGTTCATAACCCTTTTTGCAATGCTTTTCCGAGGTAGCTGATATTTGTCTAATCATGGAAAGGTGTTTCGTGTCTAAACAAAACCTTTTCCTGTGAAAGCTGGGAAGGTTCATAAAAGTTAGGTCATTCAGTCGGGAAGCTGAATGTGTGCTATGCAATTTAGATAACAAATTGCACACTTTAAATATCAAACTGTAAATATCAAGTACTCAAAAGAATATTGACATTTTTGAGCAATTCCAAAGAGTAACAGAACTTTCAAAGAGGAGCCGTACATAGTGAACATATGCTCTAAAAATCATAGCTGTAAAGTAAGGCAAATGCCTGTTTTAACAACGGCAAATAGCAAGTGGGGAAAGGGATGGGTCACATTTTATTAATGCTCAGTGCCTCTCAGGTTTGTCAACACCCTCACCTGCGTGGTGAGGAAGGGTGCAGCGTGAGCGGGGAGGCCCGCATTTGTCGAAGCACCAGTTCATGATTTTGGGTGCAGAATAGCAGCATCTGAGCAATTGCTTTGCCAAAATATTTATTTTAGGGGGGACTGCGTGGCTTTGCAGTTTGATGGGTGACCAGGTTATCCTTGAGGTGTAAAGGAGGGTTAGTAAAAATTCCCAATTAGAACGGGAGTTCATACTTTACATGACTGTAAGCTGATAGTTTCCCATTTGGCAGATGTTGAGGTTTTCCTGGTGAGGAACCACAGCGAACCCCAGTTTGTGACCATTACGTGCTTCTCTTTATTTGGGCTTGATGGACACAAGGAGAGTTTGTTTTCTCTTTCTGAGCAAGTACCCAGAGAAGTTTCTGTTTCATTCCTGCGCAAAATAGAAGGAAACTTGGAAAACTCTTCCCTCTCACTGCAAATCAAATGGCCCCTTTTTTGGATAGTCCATGCTAGCAGAGCTCTTGGGTAGCAATTCTGGCAGGAGGAGGATGTGTGGGTGTCCGTGTGTGTGTGTGTTGATTTCCAGATTTGCACCTCTCACTGTAGCATCCAGCTTTTGCCCCTTTTCAAGCCTTCCTTCTGTTCTTTCCCTGGGTGCCTTACCATGTTTTTGCTCACAGCAACACCTTCCTTCTCTCCCCTGCGAGTTGCCCTCTGTCCTCTCCACCCTTGCATCCCACTGCAGAGCTGCTGCGAAGCCGGCCACGTCCCCCTCTCACCTTCCCGTGCCAGTTTGCTTCTTTCCCTGCCACCACTTTGTCCCCAGCTCCAGTTCGCTGGGGAAGGAGATGACAAACTGTCACTTTCTCAAACACCCTCTCCTCCACCGACTACTCTTAAAGAGGCAGTGGGATAAATGAAATTCAGCATTCGAAAGGCTCAACTCCTCCAGAAAATATTCCACCCACAAGTGGGGAGCTTCAAAATCCATTCCTAGCAGTTAATGCTCCATCCTAAATGACACAGCTTTTCAGTAGTGACATGTGCATTGATCTGCATTACAAAAATAAGAGAAATAGCACTTCTTTTCAGCAGCAGATAATTACCAGCATACATCAGGTTCCCTCC
Source organism: Callaeas wilsoni (assembly GCA_013398955.1). Lineage (NCBI taxonomy): Eukaryota > Metazoa > Chordata > Aves > Passeriformes > Callaeidae > Callaeas > Callaeas wilsoni. The sequence goes on from VWPU01016798.1 coordinate 16,959, forward strand.
TGCTGATACCCACAGGGTGGAGGGGATGGGAGTGGGCATTAGGTGGAGGGGATGCGGCCGGCTCACGCGTTCAGCCAGATAAATACTATTGATTGGGATTTGTGTGGAGCCTCGGCACGCCCCTCCTGGCTGGTGTGATTAGCCACGGGGGGACATTTGCTCCAGTTACAGGCTTTCACCCCAGTCATGTCTGCCACGCAAAGGTGCTGGTTAGGCACCAGCAAGCTGGGAGCTGAGGGCTTCTCCAGCCCTCATCAGAAAAGATCAGAGCCCAGTGGCTGTGGCCCAGGTGGAAGAGCTGGATGAACTACGGGACAGATGTGTAAGAAACCCTCCAGCTCCGTCAGTGGGGCACAGCCACCCCGGCAAAAGCGCAGAACTCCCCTCTCTGCCTTGCCTGCTGCCCCTCTGCACACTGGCAGTTTGGAGCTGTGGGAGGTAATTCCCAGTGGCTGACTGCTGATTTTTGCAGTCTGCATGATGAAAGAATGTGCTCCGCTGGGGCCAGGGTCTGCCTGAGGTGTTTGAAGAGTCCCCCTCTCTGGGGTTTGGCTCTGGGCTCCGATGAGCAGCCGCTGCTCCATTCAGGTGAATTCAGCTTTGCAGGAGCTTCCGAGCTCCTCTGCAGTGAACCCCCTTGGGCAGGAGACACTTCAAATATCTGTGAGGGAAGGGGTGCCACTCACCAGCCACTGCCCTCACACAGAACAAGGGCCTTTACTTGACTCACCTCTCTTCGGGGCAGATGTCTCAAAAATCGCTGCTGTTGTCTTTGTGGCTGAACTATCAGTACACAAGAACACCTTCATTTTCACAGGAGTGCTGGAAAAGCTGCAGCTAGCAAGGAAAGGGGATGCTGCTGCCTATGTGGGACTTTTCCATTTCTCACTTCATAGTCTGTCGTACTTTAGAGGCGAATAAAGCCCATTGGCAACGGGACTGAAAGTGCTCTCTGGGTCTAAGCACACTCCAGTGTTTTAGCTCCACTGAATTTCCTCTCATCAGTGAATGCAATCTGCCGTGAGAAAGTTTTACTGTCTGAGTCCTTATGAAAACATTCTTAGATAATTGAGACATTCCCAAACAATTAAGATAACCAGATGTGTCTGTTATTTGTAATTACCTGAACATGAATTCTTTCTTCAAGAACAGTTCCATTTTTTTGTGCTTTTTGAATTACTCCAGATAATGGATAGGAAGATTAACTCCTCTGAAAAGTAATCTGTGGTTTGTACCCACTATGTCTCATTCTGATGCAAAATCACCTCTCCCCAGAATTAAGTACTGGGGCTTGAAACAATATGTGAAATGAACTTTCCAGTTCTGCTGTACTTGTGATCCCCAGCCTGCAGAGCCCTTGCAGGTGACACCATGGGGTGAACTCGGAGGCTTGAAGTCTATGAACAACCCATGAAGAAGAGGCTAAAATGATTTCTTCAAGCAGGGAAAATTGCTCAAGGCTCAAAAGTGGTTTCACAAACCACTTCGTTAAGTAGCACAGTTTGAATAACAGGGGCTTTTGCACATTCTGCATTTGCACCTAGAGCTTCTGCAGCATTTTCGTTTTACAAAGTACCCGGCTTTCGCTGCATTGCAGTGCCTGAAGAGAGGGAAGTCGAGGCAGCCTGGCAAATCCACAATGTAGGAAAGACACCTCTGCGTTTGGTCACTCCTTCTTCTGGTGCTTCATTATTAAAATTGATAATTCCAGTCATGACTTTCTGTTGCAAAACAAGTCTTTTAAGTCTTTCCCCTTCCCCACTTCATCAAACAGAGCTTGATTCAGAACTGGCTGTTCACACCCAGCTCCAGGTGGCCGTTTGACCATCACTTTTACCGAGGAGCCTCCTCCTCTCTGCTTGCTCCTGGTGGGTTTCCCTCCTGCTGTGCCTGCAGGACATTGTGTTTCACCAGGACATTGGCTCCACTCCCATGTATCGCAGGCGTTTTGAGAGCAGCTCCCTAAATTCAGCTCCCCCCCAGGAATTACGTGTCAGTGGTCCTTTCTGCACCAGGGGCTGTAGCTCTGTGCTGGTTATTCCTGAACTGGAGTTGTTACCTTCAAATCCCTTCTCCTGGTCCTTTTCCTGGCAGTGTCTCTGCAGAGACAGGCAAAGGGGAGCACTGTTGCAGCTCAGGGCAGTGAAGCTGTTTAGCCACAGCTGTTACCTCATCTTTCGTGCACATCTCACTGCTCATCTGATACCTGGGCACGGGGAAGACGAAGGGTCCAAGTCCCAAGGTTCTGGTCTACTACTTTTGCTCTCCTGAGTCAATGGCCTCATCTTTGTCTTCTCCCCTGACAACTTCCATTCTGTATGTGCTTATAATTAACAGTGCTGAGACCAATGGTGATGATGTCACCTTCAGTTGTTCCAAGAAAAGTTTATTTTTCAGAAAAAAAAGGAAGAAAAGCAATTCTTGCATGAGTACTTGGTGACTGGTGAGTTCAATATTAAGGTTTTTTTTTTTTTCCATGAAGCTCTTTCCCTCTTTCTCTTGACAGTTTTGCTCTGGGCACTGTTATCTTTGTTGTCCCAAAGGAATATCCTGAGTGTGTTAGTCATGTACATATCAACTGAGACTGCTGTCACCACTTTCCAGCCTGCTGAGGACTTGAAGATCACAGTATTGTCTGGGTGCTGAAAACAGCTGGGGCTTGGAGATGCTTTGGGAGACTGGTGAGAAATGCTTGTTTTCACTCCTGCTCGTGGTTAGAAGGTCTACTCAGTATGAGGTAAAGTCCATCCTCTCGGCTGTGCACAGGGAGCTGTGACACTTTTCCCAGGTAGCAGGAGCACATGGTGGAGGATCTGCTTGTTTAAATTCCCTTTCCTTCAAAAGTGGAAGGAGAGGGAATCATCGAGTTGTTACGTGGGAGTTTACTGATGTTTTCAGGCATTTTTCATCCTTGGAAAATGCAAAGCAGGATTTCTAGTGCAGGGAGGCAGTTTAGCACAGATTTCTTCACTGGGTTCCTTCATGGCTGATTCCCCTCCATCAGACCAGTCCATTTTTTTGTTTTATATTTTATACTGTGCGTGTTTTTGTGTTGCAAGAAAGGAACGTGCACATCCACAACGTTTCTTTTGTGTGGTCATTTTGTGTTAGTCTGCAGCAAAACGTGGCAGTCTTTGGAGGTGAACTCCATGCTGGTGGGAAGAAGGAGCCTAATCTGAAGCAAACCACATGCTGAAGTTTGCCTTCAGGTGAACTAAGACTTTACAAAGACTGGCTTGGGATTTCAGGAATGGTTTGAAGACCTATAATAAAGTAGAGAGTTACACAAAAGGATTTAATTTTAATAGCATTGCATGTGAGAGTGAGAGAGAAGGCTGGAGTTTAGTCACACGGAACCAAAATATAAGGGAAGGGAGGCAGAGGGAGAAGAAAACTGGGCTAGGTCAAAAAGATTGCAAAAAATTCTAATAAAAGATGAGTCAAAAGCACGAGACATGAAGCAGGCTGGTAGAAAAGTGTTTGTTCAGTTTGGAGGTATTTGGTACTAGGACATGAGCGAGGCGAGAAGGGAAGGGAAAGGAAATTGAGCCTAAAACTACTTCTGTAGCCACTACTGAAACGTGTAACCACTGCTGAAGAGTGGTTTTTCTTTCCTTTTAGAATGTGTGAATGCCCTTTCCCCCCCCTGCCCCCCAGAGTTTCTAAGTGTCTTTTTGTACTGATGGTAAAGCAGACATCGTGGTCCTACAGTGAGCAACATAGACAGTGTGGCTGGAGGTGCCCAGGAAAACAAATCCATGGAATATGTCTCTTTGTCAGCATCTAAATGTTTTGTCAGATGCAAGCTGGTCTCAGGGAGCACTTCTAGAGGAGCAGTGGGGGATTTGGCATGGCCAGGAAAAGTGCTTCAGGCTTGGAACTTCCCAGGTTTCCATTCCTGCAGACTGCTCTTGCAGCTCCTTCTCTCTCTCTGTCCCCATGGATATGAAAGGGTGGTTTACAGCCCCTGCCCCGTGCCATTCATGACCTGTTATTTTCCAGCATGTGGAGGCATGAGGAAGGGAACCTTTCCAGGGCTGAGCCAAGGATGGCCAAGGACAGCCCTGGCCTTGGGGGGTACCACTGAGCCCCCCTGCACAAGCGGCGTTCAGACCTGCTTACCCAGCCTGCCCTCATCACAAATCCTGCATTTCCAAATAAATATTTTAACTAAAGGGAATTGTGTAGATTGTTAGTGTAGCTTATTAGGTTTTAAAAATTCATGTTTCTAAATTCCCAGTATTATTTTCCCCTTGCTTTAAAGGGGAAAAAAAAAATAAAAGGGAGGGGAGGTGGCGGAATCTCTTTTCAATAAGGGTTTAATTGTCTGTTTCATCTGGAAAGCTCTCTGAATTGAAACTCCCGTCTCCACAGTGCTACCTGAGCACTTCACAATTTTATTCTCTTGAAGTGTCTATTTTACCATTTGTCTCACTTTCAAGCTTTTAGCTAGAACTGGACATTTGTGGCCAGACAAAGGAATTTAAACTAAGTAGCGTGTTATGGACTACTTCAGGTGACTCTGCTTGGATTATATCACTCTGACACTACAGCAGCTAAAGCAAAGGGCATTAACACGAGCCTATTGAATGTAGACCTGCAACTGAGATGAGAGAATTTCACTGAATTTCCCATTGCATCTTTCTACTGACCTTACCCCTGTGTTTGGGAGATGCCTGAACGAAGAGAAATATTTTATCTTTTGGGTTTTTTAAGTTCCTAGAGAAAGATGCTTATGTATCAGGAAATGATACACTTTACCTGGGGTAGCTCAAGATACAGGAATTTGGCTTTCTGTCTCATTTGATTGCCAGCTTGGAGCTTAGGTTTGAAAATTGGAGTGGCATTAATGGTATGGAAGATGGGGCTGCCTTGTAGTGAGTGGTGAGGGCAGACACCTGAGTCTGGCAGAGTTTTGCAGTAGGGGACAAGAATGGGTATGAGTGGTAAATCAGTCAAATGACAGATAATTCTTCATGGAAAAGAGCCACTGGACTGGAGCTGCTGGACATCTGTGAAGCAGTAGGTGCTCTGAGTAGGTGCTCAGGAGCACCTTGTGCTGGCAGTCAGAGGTACCAGCACTAGGAGGTAATTTGGGACATAAAACCCCTCTGCTGTTACTGTCTGTACTTGGGTACATTGCAGGAATGTCCCTTCCAGAACTGCTCCGAAGGCAGAAGATACGCTAAGCAGCTTTTAACAGGGAAGAAATAACATGTGGCAGAGAGAGATGAAGGATATGCATAAAAATATATAGGAGACACTTCTGATGGAAACGGGAAACGTAACGTTTTTGTGTTTGTGATGCTGCAGAGTGCGGTGGCCGTGCTGGTGGCAGGGCTGCACAAGGGTTGTTTTTCTATTAAGGGCAAACAAAATGAGGGCAAAATTTGTTAAGTTGAGGAATTTTGTGGTACTGGGAGGCAAATTACTGCACGCCCTGGTACAAAAGAGCAGGGGTAAACAACACAGTGTTCTGGGATTGCAGCTGCGTGTGCAGCAGTGCCGTGCATACATTAAGTGCCCGCGTTGTCAGGGCGAGTGACAGCGGTGACTGAAAGCCAGGCACGAGCTCCTGTCAGTGCCGGGCACAGTCACAGTGCTCCTAATAACGGAGTCTATTCCAGTTACGTCTGACATGGGCATCCAGAGCCTCTGCTTGCTGGAATTTTATTTATTTGGACCCAGGGAAGGCTGCTGAGCTGCTCCATTGGGTGCAAGCCTCCCGCCATGGCAATTAGACAAAGTCATCCATGCTGGTTCAGCAGGAGGATGGACTTTCCTGCACCTTCTTTCCTTTCTGTACCTTTTTTTTTTCCCCCCCTCCTGCTGGACTTTACTGTAGGAAGGACAAAAAGAAAAGCATAGGAGTAGCTAAAGAAAGCTCTTCTGGAGCTGTTCCTTGGATGCTCCTTGGATGTGAAGTTATTCCATGAGGGACAGTGAGTCATGGAAGTCTGTGGTTTTGTGCCTACAACTGTGCACCAATTTGTGCAGAAAAGGGACTGCACAGCTCCAAGTTTCTCCTTCCTCCCCAGGAAAACCCTTCAAAGGCCAAATCAGGAGATTTAGGCTGTGTCCTAGTTTGATTAAGGTAGGTCTGTGTGTGACTTACCTTTGGCTGAGCATATCCGAGGCAGGAAGGTAAACTTCCCATTGTGCTGGATTTGATGAAAGAAAATCCTGGAAAACCTTGTGCTTTTCTAAGAAAACTGCCAGAGGCAAATTATTAGGTCTGAATTAAAATGCAGACGAGATTCATTAAATTGTTGACCCTGCCCCCTCCAAAAAAAAGTCAGGTTGCCATCTTAAATTGACAGCATTAGAGACAAATTATGTGCACTGATTAATAAGTGTGGGCTAAATTACGGCTCGGAGAGCGGGTGGAGCGCAGTGGGAATGGGAGCGAGGGAGGGAGCGCAGGAGGCAAAAGCCACCCTGCCTGTGGGCATAGAGCAGTGCCAGGGGCTGGGGGTCCTGTGGCACCAGGGATGATGGAGGAAGGAGCAGGAGGATGAGCCCATTCCCTCTGGGATGCCGCTCTGACACCCTGGTTGCCAACATGCTCCCCTGGGACATCGGTGTTATGGAACTGTGCTGAGCTCAGGGACTGTGTTACCCCTTTTCTTTGGGGTAGGGGCAGCTTTGCATGCAAAAAAGGAAAAAAACCCACCCAAACCTTGGAAGGGTTGGATTTAAGAAGTTAAATAAGAAAGGTAGGGTAAATTAGAGGTGTGAGAAGCTCGTTTCCATCACACTGGGGGGAAAAAATAAAATATACTGACCATTTCAACATTTCAGACAAAAAAGGGAAAAAGCAGGCATAATAACATGTGGATTACTCAGAAGACATAATTCTCTGCAAATACTATGACCGGTACATAAATAGCAAAATGAATGTTATTAACATGTTAATTTTGCTAACCCTTTAACCTATTGATTAGCCAAACAGAAGGAAACAGCATCTTTTCATGCTTCGCCCCCCCCTTGCATTTCATGTAATTGGATTCAAATTCACATCTGTAGCTACTAAACCAATGTTTTCAACCTTTCTTCTACACCTCCCCACCCCCAACTGTTTAACCTCCCATCTCCAGCGCTGGCAGAAATGCAAGCCTTTATTTGTGAATATTCCGATAAGCACTTTGCCTCCAACTATATTGTTCAAGTACCAGCATCATTGTTACAGCTGTAATTGTTACTATCAAGACACAGTTCTTTGTAATTAGAAAGTCAAGATGGTATTCAGCAGTATGGCAGCACAGATTCTCATTTGTTAGGCTATTAGAAAAAAAATGTTTACAGAGAAAACAGTGTCATTGTTTAGTGCTCTTAATTGACCATCTGCCTGGTAAAGAAATGTCCAAAGAAGGATAAATAAGACTATAGTGCACTTATTTATTTATTTTCTTTGTGCAATGAGTAAATTAGGAAAAGCAACAGCAGATCCAAACTAGACAAGACATTGCTAAATCAGGCTGCAAGTGAAATCATGTCATGAATACATTAACTTTTATTTCTCTCAGTGTCAAGACTCATGTCTGCATCTTCCTCAAAGTTTGTTGGGAAGAAAAAGGAGGCCAGATCTTGGTGGGCACTGTGGAGTTGACAGCATTCATCTTTTAACAAAGTCAAGCATATGCTGCTTTGAGTGCAGCATCTTTGCATGCTCAATGACGTGTTTAATGTCACCTTTCCCACTGTAAATCATCCCTGAGTAAATCCACAAGGGAGAGTGGTACTAGGAATTAAGCAGGAGAGAAATAAAATTCATGACCATGTGGTTCTATCTCAGGGAATTTGGTACGTATTGACAAGAGAGATTCACACCTGACGGGGCCGAGAGCTAATTTGTAGTAGGGCTGTTTATCTTCTGCCTGAAAGGAATACTTTTTCATATTTAATGTGCATTTTCCTCATCTCCATGTGTGTATGTGTTTGTGATTTAGCGTGGCTAAGGGTGCATCTGCTTTTGCTGCTCGGCAAAAATGTAGTTTCAAATTTCAGGCTAATTCAAAATTCTGAGTTTTCCCTGTGAAAAAGTAAAGGAGGCGCAGTTTGGCCTTCAAAAACCAAGTTTGATGTTTTCATTGCACAAGGCACTGTCTTAGGTAGGGAGTATTTGATCTGTTCTTGCGGCATTTGTTTACAGTCTTGAAATGAGAAATGAAAAAACCCCAACAGTATTACCATGCTAAACCAATATGGTAAATGACCAAACTGATCTTTTGTACTATTTGTCTTCCAACATTCCAGGTGGAAATAAACCAGTACATTTATATGTTGATTTATTACAGTGTGGAGCTGGGAAAAAAAAAAAAAAAGAGAGAAGCAATAGGGGGAAAAAAGCAAGAAAAGGAGAAACGATCTAACAAAGAATTACATTTATAAATAATAATAATTTCTCAAAACATTACCAGCAAGAGAAGCCCCAGTTCTGCCTCCTCCCTGGTGACTGCAGTGTCCGTGCAAAGCTGCCACCACTCAGATGGTGACAGGGGACAGAGCCAGTGACAAGTCATGGTGCAGGTGGGTAAAATTTCCCAATACTTCAAAAGCTGGCAGTGTTTTAGCCATCAGTTCTTCAAAGTGAATTTCTTGCCATAAAACCTCTTCTTTGATGCCTTCACCTGATTCCTCAGGTGCATCATCCCTCGTCCATCAGTTCCTATTGAAACTTTCCGTTTTTCCATCTCCCCCTGGTTGCTGTGCTAAATACTGACCCTAATATTTTTTGTTTCTTCTTCTTCCCTGGGTATTCACTCTTGTATACAGATTTATTTTTTCTTTGAGTTTTGAGGGAATGCCTCAAAATCTTGGTTTCCTGCCTGATGGCTTTTGAGAAGAGCTGGTAGCTAATGGAACCTACCCATTATTTGTCTTAAACACCAAAAACCCGACAGGTTTATTGCTTCTAAATTTAGAATTTTCTTATTCTCCCATTTCTGCGAATTTTTCACTAGAGCCAACTGCATTTTCTCAGAAAGCAATGACCCACCTTTTCACTGTTTGGGGTTTTTTTTTCTGCTTTCCAGTAGGGAATATAACTAACACAATAACTTCCATTCAGCAGGTGCAGAAAGGTGAGGAGTGGGCAGAGCTTCCAGGGTACTGAACCTTCTTCCTGTCCTCGAGACACACAAAACTGTGAGTTCCAAGACCTTTCTTTGATACCTCCTGACCTGGAAGCGATGGAAGTGGTGGGACTGGAAGCCTGCTCAGATACCCTGTGTGGTTGAGGTCCCCATTCACGCCATGTGTTTGCTTAGTGCTGGATCAGTCTGAGAAGTGTTCCCTAAGGCCTCCCTGCAGACGGCTTCCCAAAGTGCCCCTGTCCCTGCCTGTCCAGCACTGGGGGCGTGCTGGCACCCACGTGTCACCTTGTCCCTGCGTCCCCTCTGCGTGTGCTTTGGAGAGCCCAGCAGAATGCGCGGCTCAGGGAAATCTGATTGACACCAGCAGTTTTAAGCTCATGCACGTCTAGCTACTTGTTCAATTTGTTTAGTCCAGTGGTCTCCTTTATTAGGAGCCTTAGGGTTTTTCTTTTGATTTGGCAGGATGATTATAATGAGAGCTCCTTAGTGCTACTCCACCAGGGTATCTGCCCACTTGCTCTCAGCCTCTGCTGTATAGCTTGTGATTAATGTAAAACAGTCAGATGCCCTTCAGATCAGTCGAATTTGGGGATTCTATTATAAACATGAAAAGCGTGCTGACCGCACAAAGCCCTTGGTGGTACCAATTAAAGACAGCGCCATTCAGTTGGCACTTCTCATGCCGCTGCTTTTTTCCCTTTTTTTCTTTTGTCCTTTCACGGCAGATCTTTTCCATGGCAGTGCTGGCCCCGCTGCCGCCGCGCACCTGTGCCATGCTCCGGCCCCAGGGCACGGCTTCCTCGGCCGCTGGGGAAGCACCTTGCTCTCCCCTCTTGCCGCCCAGATTCTGTGCCCCTCAGCTCGTCCTCCATCTGGCCAGCCGTGAGCAGTGGGATTTGAATCCAATCTCTCTTCGTGTCACCGTGCAGGGACGGGCAGAGCTGCCTGCACTGCCCCCAGCAGAAAGCCCTGTGGTGTCCCCTCCCTGCTGCTGCAGAGGCTCCGGGCTGCCACCGCAGATCATTTGACAAATTTCACGGTAAGACCCCAGCTTATCATCATTATCTTTTTATTTCAGTCAGTATTCCAAGTATTCCTTGAATGTCACGAGTGAAGAGCTGGATTACACACAAAGTGTCCAGTGTTAAATCCTATTTACATGCAAAAGTTGTGCCAGTTTACCCTGAGGTTAAATCAGTGCAAACCCCTTCTGTGAGGACTCTTCTAAACTAATGAGAATGACCTCCCATAATTTCTTTAATTAAAGAACAACAACCACCTAAATCAAGATAAAACATGCTTCATATTAAATAAGGTTGGCCAAGCAAATGGGTTTAGCATTCCTTGAAGTGCTGACTCCTCTTTTTACACTTACTGAATCCCGCAAATGCTTTGGGCAGAGCCAGTCCCAGCCCTGGTTTGTGACTCTGCAGCAGCGAGAGGATGTCACACCTGCCCCTCTGAAGGCAGCACAGGCTTTGCCTCTGCCCGTGAGGTGGCCGAGGTCTCTCTCCCACATACACCCTTTGTGTTAAATCCCATGCACCACTTCTGATATTCCACAAATCCACACAAACTGTCTGGATCAAGGCAAAGCATTTTTTCATGGAACTTACTACCCCTGCCACCACTCCGTGTTTGTCAGAAAGGAATAAAACTGCACCGTATAAAAGCAGAGAGAAAAATGCTTTATTTCTGAAATTTTATCTTCCAGAGTCAGATTTTTCCTTGCATAAGGCTCTCCATAAATCTGAGATCTTGTAACTTTGATCTATTCACCCCCTGCCTACAACACAGACTCCAATCCCACCTCTTGCTTAATGGACTGTAAGGAATTGGGGAACACCTGTGCAAGAAAAAACCCCAGTACTGGTTCCTTATTTCTCTGCTCATTTCTTAAATCAAATAAAAAAAGACTTTTAGAAGCCACTTTAAGGCCACTTTCAGTGGTGAAGGCAAGAGCCATCCTCTGTCCTTCACTGCTGATTGCTGTTTATGCGGGGATTGTGTCACTGTCCCCATCCACGCTCAGGGGCTCAGAGCCCAGCAAAGTTACCCCGTCAGGGTGTGCGAGAGTCTGCGTCTTGCTGCAACAAAACCTTAGAAACAAAATCACTGTGATTAATCCCAGCAGAAAATGTGGGCAAAACCGGAATGTGATTTTCTTCTCAATCAATATTATGGAGCTCCCACCGATCTTTTAATAATGTTTTGTTTATGGATGAAAAGATACTGAGGACCCAATATATTGCAGTCATTCATGTTTAGACCTGTAAATGAACCCCAAAATAATCGTCATATTTTGTTGCCTGCTCCACGTATACACTCAGTTTACTTGTATATAAATTAAAGATAAATTGCATTTAATCCTGTTAAGCATTAAAATGTGAGCAAACAAATTGACTAACAAAATACAGGGGGATGGCAGAAAAAGAAAATAAGCTCAGAAAATAATTGGTTCTAAGGAAGTTAATGAAAGTTTGTAGCACGCTTCTTATATGAATAGAGTTCAGAAGAGATTATTTTTTTGAAGTGTTACTCACAAATCTCCCATATCCACAATAGATCTTTTGTTAACTGTACCTGCACATTTGTTGTGTACGACAGCCTAATAAAATGAAGTCATTTTAATAAACATTGTATCAGAATATCCTATCTTCTATGTGGCAGTGCGAATTTCCACTACTGAAGGAAACATTTAACATTCTCACCATTTTAATACTTTTAATAAATATTTGCAATTCCTGTGATAATGCATAATGGCAGAAAAATGCATTGCCTCCAAAATTTATGTGGCTGCTGGCAGGTGGCCATTTTCCAATTTTCTGTCTCACTAATATACATTTATTATGTATTTCTAAGGGCTTTTCTTTTCAGTATTTGGCTTGCCATAAAATTGCTATTTCTTTTACAAGAGAGAGTGCTCGTGACAAAGAAATCTCAATTGAACCCAAACCTGACGAATGGACATCTGCTGGCCAAGCCAGAGAAGGAAAACATTTGCCCAGCGTAGCTCTCAGTTTGATGCCTCCCCGTCAGGCACAGTGTGTTTGGCTCAGAGGCTCCTGTGCCGGACTGCTAACAAGAGTCAGTCCTTGCTCAGTAATATTTCCTGAAGTGTGACATGGTGTTGCATCGTGTTACGCGCCACGCGGCACGGAACAACTTCACGTCACACGATGGGTGACGGCACAGGCGAGGAGGATGCAAGTCAGTACCACACATCGCGTTTTATTTTGTCTAAATTGCTGGAGCACAGTGTACGATGAGCTGTGAGTGGTCTCTTCTGTGCTGGCTTTGTGCAATTTATACAACAGCCATCGTTTTAGTACCTGAGCATCCACCAGCACATAATTAAGCCTCTATTGATAGCTGGAATCCTTGAATCTCTCACTAAGCACATACCGTTCTCTGTGTTTAAGTAGCAGCATTCATTTGAAGAGCAAGGGAGCAGGGACTAAGTATGAAGCCTAAACAGGCAATAAGAAGTGGTAAAACTACTAAGATGATGCATTCTTACCCTCTCAATGCAAGGAAGCTGATTTCGTGAAACTCTGTATGGCACTCACAGCAAAGCAGGGGATATCCTGTAGCACGGAGCATGTGCTTCTCGAGGATCCTTTCTGGTAGCAAACGATGCTCAGAGAGTGTGATTTGTTATCACAGAACTCTTTGTGATGGCCAAGATAGAAGGGCACTGAATAAATATCTACAGCTCTCAGGAACTGAAACATGATGGTGCCGGAGATGGAAAGAAATATCTCAAATAGGCAGAGGAACAGAACCTCGCTACCAAAGGTGACTGCAAATTCAGTAGCTTTTGCTTTTCTTTTACTATTTTTTTCAAAGCTGTGAAACGACAGCATGATCCAAATTAATAATATACTGTATATTAAGTTTTGCAACAATATGCCTTGATTAAACTAATTCCTGGAATGATAAGTGCAGTCCCCCTAGCAGAGGCTACTGTACAAGAGGTTTAATCTCTGATTTGCTGGGGAATTACAGGCAGGTTGCTTCATAGTCTGCATTTTTGGTTTTCCCTTTACTTGACCGATTTTGGCCCCAGCTCAGGAAAGAATCTCTGTTTGGGAAAGTGCTTACTGGACTTACTTTGAATGTTTCAGAGCTTTCCTGAATCACTCCTGGAGATCCTGCAGCACTGGATATGGAGAAGACAAAGGCACGTTTTTCACTGATGATCACGGGCTTATCCTAGGACTAAAACTGCAGTTTGTAACTGACCAGGTAGAAAATTTCTGGGTATTTTTTTTATTAACCAAAAATTTAATGTGTCTAAATCTTCTTTATCAAATCTCTGTTTCTCTGTTTTGAAGCTAATTCAACTGAATTGGGTGCAAACTTTGCAAATTCTCATCAGAATTTCCCAGCTGTGCAAAAAATTATGGTAACCTTGAATATCTTCCCAAAAGTGTAATAATTTTTAATAAGTAGTAGTATATATCTATTTAACTTGTTTATTTTATACATACTAAACAATTGACATAATTTACTAATGTGTTTGTGTAAAATATATATTATAGGGGTTATACAATATAGGATATTATATAATGCAAACAGTATTATATTGAAAGATATAATTAGTATTAGGGATTCAAGAGGAAGAAAGAGGCCTGATTTTTCTGTGCAAAGGATATTATTTAAATATTGGGAGGAACGGCTGAAGGGCCCCTCTTACCCTCCTCCTGACACTTAGGTCAGTGGCAAAGAGTAGATTTTTCTACCTAACTTGTTTTTTGGTCTAACTGGTTTATTCTTCCCGAGTTTGCAGCCAGTGCTGCCTTTTTAGAAGTGCTTTGCAGCCTTGCTGCCATGCAATACTTTGTTGTGCTCAACCCATCTCACATTGGAGACATGTCTGTGCTTTGTTTGCATTTGTTTTATGAAGTGGAGGACCTGAAGTTTTTGTGTCGCTCATGTTCTATGCGGGTTGATAAGAACCAGATATTTAAGAAATGGAGAAGAGCAGATTAAAGATTTCCTGTCCCCTCACGGCCAGTTTTCTCTTAGATGAAATGAAGGATTTGTGAGTGGGCACAAGTGAGCGATACAATCATGTTTCTACCAGGAAGTTTAAGTGTATCAGTGGGCTGCATCTTAGCATTTTTGATAAAGATTGTCTTCTGAGAAGAATTCATGTATTTCTTACTCTTGCTCCTGATTTCATCCACGTCAGTGAGTTTAATTTGCTTGCACAAGATTTCTCAGAAGCAACTTTTCCTTACAAAGGGTGGCCATTAAAAAAAAAAGAAAAGAAACAAAACCCACAAAAACGAGCAAAGAAAAACACCTGACAACAGGGAAAACTGTGGCACTTCTCCATGAATCTTCTTAAGCTCACACATTTTATAAGTATTTCGTGTGATACCTTGTAGGAATAGACAGCAGCAGGTGACTGCAGTAACTTTGAAGAACAGCTTTTTTCTGTCACTTCTTTTCCAGAGAGGCCCAACAGCATTCCTAACAGAAACCACTTGCACAGCATCCCCATTTCTCTCAGGAAAATCAGTATAGATTGGTAATAATGCAGAGCAACATACAATTAAAAATTAATAGCAAAATGATTACATTATTCTCTCCTAGCAGAAAAACCCCTCTACCCTACAACAAAGGCCTTTAAAGCACTCTGGCTGTTTTCCAAAAGAGCTGATTAATACTGCACAGAGCACTGCTGCTGGGATGCTCTGCCAGGCAGGAACTGCTGAGTGTCCGTCGAGGAACCGGGCAGGCGGCAGGGAAGGCTCTGCTCCACACCCCCGTGCCCTCGGAGCGCTGGTTGTACCCGCCAGGAGAAGGTGCTCAGCTGGCAGCAGCACGGCGGGGCAGTCCTCTGGATTATTCCAGTAATCTGCGACATTCCAAACTGAGAGACAAGGCTTGGGGAGGACCGGAGAGAGAGGAATGGCTTTGCTCCACACCAAAACAAAGGCTTTGCGGTGTTGCACAGATTATTCTGATCACAAAGGTGTCCTGCATTAGGGCTTTCAGCCCGAGATAATTGACCTTGACGGTGCTCTCAGCTGAGGGCACAGAACTCTTGGTGCAGTGACTTACCTTAAAGAACAGCGTGCCACTGCACAGAATATTTACTTACCGTCTTCTTTTTTTTTAATTCTTGAAAACTGTGCACTGCAAGGACAAGTAGGCAGAAGCGTAGCGAGGGATGGAAGGTATTTTATGTGGATGAACACATGAAGAGGTGATTATGTATTGCTAAAAGTCTAATCCCTGGATAAACTACGGTTTGCTATTAATTCTTTGGACTTGCTTAGCTGCTACTTAACATTTCCATGACTTAACAATTATATTCTTGAGCTAAGAGTAACTTTTCAACAAAAATGTGTAGGGATTAGAAACATTGATAATTATATTAATTAATATTAATGGGAGTGACAATATTTGTAGTCATATGACAAACATAAGGAAAGCAGGGCTTTAATTTTATCAATTAATTCTGTTTCTAATTGCTTTCACTATTCAATTGTCAGAACGTGTTCTACTTGCAACAAGGAATGTGTTAAGCAGGAAAAGCACGGACCAGAATTAAGGGGAAGGAGGGCTCTGTGTTTGTATATGGTGCCGTCTGTTATCCAGAAGCATATCGAGCCTTCTCTGTGGGCTTTGGATTTTCTCTCTATTTATCCTAAGTGCCAATCATCTGGAGTAATGGGTTCAGTCTCATTGAGCTGGGTTAGTAGGCAGAGAGGCTGTTAGGAGCAGGAAATGCCACTGATTGAAGAGCTCTCCAAATTATCAACTATCCTTCTTCCCACACCTTCCCGTAGGTGCAGGATGAGCTCGGGACAGCAAGGCAAGCGGGCCTCGGAAAAGAGAGCTCAGCGTGTGTATCTACACTGGCTCCTCAGATTTAACGCCTTTGATGGGCTCCAAGTTGTCTCTGGAGGAAGGCAGGGAGCTGCAGTCCATTGGCCTTAATCCTTCCCTGTGCTCCCGTATCTTTATACTGCTCCACCAGCTCCACACCGCCGTAAAACCAACACAATCCACCCTCCGCGCTCCCTGGCGTGAGGGAAATCCCTCGCCAGACCCCTCGCTGAGCGCTGCAGCTGCCACGGAGGCTCCCTGGCACCAGGAGGAGGGCAAACCCCTCCCTGCAGATGTGTCCAGAGCCCGGGATGCTGCTCCTGCTTGGTGTCCCCACAGGCCGGGGCTGTGCAAACCCCGGCCGCAGGGGTGGAGGCCTGAAAGTCCCCATGTCCTGAGACTGCTCTTAATGCAGCGGAGTCTCCCCCTGCACAGAGCCCTTGCCACACAGCCATCCAAGAGGCCGATAAAACAAATAATGATGATCTCCTGGGGCAGCTGCAATAAACAATGCTGCCAGCTAAGAATGGTGCCTTTGATGGCTCTGCAGGCGAGAGCTCAGCCATCTCTCAGCTGCTGAAGCCCAGCTCGCTGCCCTCGCAGGCTGTGCCAGCTGCTTCTGCAACGCTTCGGGGGCTGCTCTTCCTCTCAGCTCATCCCTCCTCTGCTGCTCCTCTGGACTGCACCCCCACAGGGCTGTGAGGGTCTCACCAAGCCCTGTACAGGTGAAGGGCGCTGTCACCCACCACGTGCTGCTTCAGTGGCCTCTGGCTTCTCCTGGATTACCTGGGAGAAGTTGGTGCTGCCTGTGCAGATGTTGGGCTCTACTGGCCTGGGGAGTTCCTCACCAACACCCCAGTAAATCTGGGGGACTTGAGGATGAGGGAATACCCCCAGTTAATTTGCTTCTTGTGGGCTGGAGACCCTGCCCATCCCATTCCCTCCTTGTGGACAGGCGATGCTGATCCCCAGCTTATCTGCATCTATGCATATTTTTAGGATAAAACCAGGAAGCACAACTCCATCTCGTTGTGCAAGCCACATCATTGTCAAAAGGCATTGTCAGGGCAGTTTCACCTCTTCTGTACTGGTCTAAACGTTGCTTCTTCCCTACATCCTCTTCAGGGGACGGAGTTCGGAATTAGCCCTTTTGTGTTTGTTTCCACTACTCCGGGATGGAGCTGGGAGCCTTTGCTTTTGCCCGTCAGGAAGCACAGGTTTAATGTATCGAACGAACCAGAATTGCTTAACGAGTGCTCAGTGAATATTAATAAAAGTTTGGACGTGACTCAGGCTACAATGGCTGAGAAGTTTGAAAGCTTTGGTTCAAGATTACAGGAGGCTGTGAGAAAATATGGTATCCAGCAGCTAGCATATAGTGTGGATATTTCACTATCCAGGGATCTCTAATTACTAATAATGTACAGGAACAGTATGATATGTCCTTACAATTGCAGAATCCTTTTCAAAGATAATCTTTAATAGTTTATTTGACAACCTGTAAAATTATAGAAAATTATTAGTCTTGGGAATTACAAAAATCCCCATAGTACAGTCAAACAATAAAATTATAATTACCTGTGGGTAATTGAAATTTAACTGTTTTTTTATTGTATATTACACATCAATAGCAACATAAGTTCAAGAGTGTCCCCCTCCCTTTTCTTTTCCCTACAGAAGTGGGGAAAATGGACAACCCTGCTGGTATCTTGTGAGCCCTTGTCACAGAACAGAGCTTGAACAATTTCGATTAAAGCAGTATGTTCGAGACTGTCATTAGACCTGCATTAAATTACATATCTGGAATGTTAAAAATAAAGAGTACTGAAGCTTATTCACAGCTGCCTGTGGTAAAGTATGTAGTCATGGTTTTTATTATCTTTGAAGTTCTTATTTTTCTCTTTTCTAAAACTTATTGTTTCATCAAACAAATACCTAGCACATTTAAGAACAGTGTGAGCACACGAGCAGAATTGCTCGAGCTGGATAAAGCATTAGCGTGTTCCCATTCTGTGCTCAGTAGTATTGTTTAGTACTAACAATGGTAATTTATCAATTATACAGGAGGGAACAAAGCCTTTCCCTGCCTCACAGCTCCAGAAGTACCTGGTGCAAGGCCCAAAGCTGGAGACTCTCCCAGACCTCGGGAGGCACCGTTTACCGGGAGCATTTGCAGGGCCAGGATTTGCCTTGTCCCCTTGCAGTGACCCCATGGAAACAGCTCAATACTCAACTCTAAGACTTCCATGGCTTTTCTCCTAAAACAGGAAAATTATAATCTTCTTTTTTTTTTCTTTCTGACCCAGGGACCTTGATAATGAGACATCACAGCCTGTTCTTGTCGGTGAGACCGTCCAGTCCCTCTTGTCGTGTTATTTGTGGTGGCTTTAGAGACTTTCACACCAATCTGAAGGACAAACCCCAAGCTTTTGGACGCTGCTCAGCCAGGACAAACCCCAAAACACGGTATGTTTGACAATTAATTGTCTATACAGCAATTTGTTTGTTACACACTACTGAGATGCACAAAATCCTCTATAGAAGGATCAGACTGACTACTTTCATTTGATTCTGTAAGGTACTTTGTGATCATTATGTGAATATAACAGCACAAGTAAAAATAACTGTTTTATTAAGAGTTTCAATTAAAGTGTTTAATGCACAGATTTTATTGTGAGAGGGGCATCACAAAGATTGAACACAACATAATGGCAAGCCAGGTATTGTTATGATTATCATTACTATTATTTATATATGATCACTGAAGTATTAAGTGAAAACTGGGAAATGGAGTTCCTGAGCCCCAAAGAGCTCATAGTAACAGCTGTTTTTGGAGGATGCAACAATAGCAGACCAGCTCTGCTTCATGGAACAATTAATGGTGCATACAGCCCAGTCTGGAAATTCCTGATCCCGAATGCATTTTCCCATTTTCAAAGATCAAAGAAGGTAAAATTTCAGTTGCATCCTGCCTTTTTTATTCTGGTGCCTCTTACTCTTTCCACTGCCTCTTTTCTCTGCCTGTTGGCGTGAAGGGCACCCCTGCACGTTAGAACTGTGCCTGTTTATCCAGCAAGGCAGCTGGAAACTCCTCATCCAAGTGGTATCTGAATGCCTTTGCAAGGGAGGGATATTCTGCCTTCCTCACTTGTCCTTCCCATCGGAGATTTTTAAGTGTCTTGGCCTCCTAAAAGCTAAAGTGGAGCTTTCGGTTGAGATTTAAACCGAGTGTAAATCTTTGAGAAGCAGAAAGCCCAAGAGGGGCTGTATCATCAGAGCAGTTAATGGGCTGAGCTGAGCAGAGCAGAGGCAGGGCTGGCCCAAACCCGTGCTGCTTACACCAAAGAGCTGTGGCCTCGTGTCACACACAGAGCTCTGTTGGCTTTGGCTGTTCCCTAATCCCAACCCTTGACCAACATCTCAAGGCTACAGGAAAGTTTTTCTCCATCCTTATCTTGACCCTCATTCCCTGGCAGATTCCAGCTGCTGAGCTCAATTACCCTAAAAAAAGAAGCCAAGCAGCTGTTGTCCAGTAGGCTTTACCTAGATGGGATGCTTGGAAGTGAAATCTTCCAAGCACTGCAGTGCACCATAGTGTAAGACAAAGCGCGGGAGATAAATTTTCCTGCCTTTGAAATTCCTGCTCATGTCACTCTCTGAGCTAATTTTTGCCATTTTGGCTCCAGTGAGAAGAGCTATTCCGACGTGAGCCTCTTACTCTGCCCTGTAGTGCAGGGATGAAGCTAAGGATGAGCAATTGGAGCACTGTCAGGTTTACACCCTGGTCAGATTTTTTATTCTGCTAAAAGTCGCTTTTTTGACACGAGAATCAGGAAAATACATTGATGCAGCATGTCGAAAAGGACCAAAAGGTTGTTATTTGTTCCCACCAATACTGAGAGACACAACCCTCCTGTAAAGGGAAAATATTTTCCAGTGAAAACACGAGCTTTGACACTGAGTGCAACATAGTGGGAGGGCCCAAGAGGGGCTCTGGGGAGCTCCTCAGGGAGAGGGGGCTTTCCATGGGCTTTTTTGCTCCTATTTGTAGGGTGAGCTCACAAATGTTTGGGTAGAGAAGGCTGCAAGCTTCCAAATTAAAAAGAAAAAATAAAAGGGATTGGCTATTTTTCTTTCTCATGGATGAGGTTATAAGGTTAATAAAAGAGTTAATCCCAGCCTGCTCTCAAAAGGGAACAGCTCACATTTGTGAGACTTCAAAAGGCTTTGGAGTGTCTGCGTATGGATGTTGTTATTTCCTGTCAGGGCTATCCCAAGAAAGGTGGGGGCTGGGAGCTGATTTTTGGAAGAGGAGTTTGGCCTTTAACTAAATCAGCTGGAGTGAAAATGAAAAGGTTAGTATAAAATGGTTTTGAGTAAACTCCAATTTCAGTAAAGTTCTGGCTTTTTTTTCTTTTTTCCTGTGAGAACCTAAAATTAAAACTTACTACAGAGCAGTGGAGGCTGACCAGAGCATTTCAACCAGATGGCCCAGAGAATCTGGTTGGCTTTTAAAAAAAATTTAAAAAGCATTACATGACTTTAACTTGTAAATATGTTAATGGTTTCAAAGAAAAAAAAGAAAAGTCAATTTAGGAAACATTCAGCAAATTAAAACAAAAAAAAAAAAAGGGAAGTATAGTAGGGAGAAAAATATTATCATTTCACTAAATGGTTTGGTGGAAACATAGAAGACCTGGAGAGCATTCTGCCTGACAAACAATCTTGTATTCAAACAAGGGAAATGTGGCCCAGGCTCTCTTGCTGAGCCTTTAGTCAGCAGACAAACACGTTACCAGGGGTGCTGCTGCCCTTTTTTAGAAGTGCAGTTTTTGGAGCTCGCGGTTTCCAGGGATTTGCTCTCTGCCTGCTCCATGGTGCCGCTGGGATGGCAGCAGGCCAGGACAGAGCCATGGCAGAGAGTGATTCGTTACAGAGCAGGCTCTTTCTCCTTGTGCCGTGTCCTCACCGGGGCAAGACACACCTGAGCTCCGGCCCCGTGGCTGTGCAGGAGGTCCCTGTGCCCAGGCAGCTCTGCCCTGTGCCCACCTGAGACAGCACCAGGCAGTGATTTACAGCGAGAGCTGGGTGTCCGTTCGCTTCCCAGCACTGAGGGAATGATTACTGCACAGCATAGAAAATTACCTCAGGCCTTGTCAGGCTTTTCTAGAGAAATAAATTCCACAGTCTGAGTTCCTTATTTCCTTCCCTGGCTTGGTGTCCCCCTGCACAGCTAAGGGTCCATACTCAGACACAGAGCAAATGTTATAGTCGATATCCCTCGGCAGAGAAACTGCACTGCAATTTCTTTTTTTCTACTTTTCTTCCTCTTGCACAAGGCTCCTGTGCTACCAGCTAACCATTTCCTATACGAAAATGGCATTGTGTTAAAGTTATATAGCGTATCATATTAAATTTTATAACAGTGCTTTGTGTTTTGAAAAGACTTTGGGGGGAAACAGCATCAATCAGGGAGCCACATTTGAGAGACTTGGAAGGGGCCTCCTGGGTCATTTTGTCCAAGACCTCTATGAAGCAGGAAAGCTTCTGCAAAATACCTTTCCCATAAATGTATCTAACCTTTCCTTAAAGACACTGAGTGATTGTGCCATAAATACCTCAAGCAGCTAAACCAGTCTGATTGACCTTACGATCAGAAAGTGTCTCCTAATACTGTATATAAGATACAATTTTCCATTCTTCCAGCTGCAGCTAAGCAAGAAAAAAGGGCAAATACACAGTAATGGGCAACAATACAGACTGTGCAAACAGTTTTACTTTCACTTTACTGCCATCACCTACCATAAATCTGGATGTACCATTGATACTTGGTTTCCCCGTGTAGTGTCTGTGATCCTTGTAGTATCCATCTCACTTTGACTTTTGGAGAGCCACCATTACAGAGTGTGGAAATAAGGAAGACGGACGAGCAGCACTTTCTGATTCAGGAAGCCATTTGAAACCTGGTGCTGTGTAGTTAAAGTATTTATTTCTGTTCTCTATTTATTAGAATTTGTGAGGTGTTTCTTGTCAGGATCTTGGGAGTAGGGGAAGCACAGGGCTTTCTATGGCTCTGTCAGAGTGTCAAAGAAGAATTTTCATTCTCCCCCAACAATTGTGTACATTGAAAATTAAATACCTGGTATTTTGGCTTTTTGTTGCTGCAATAGCAGTGCCTTGTGTGCTGCTCTGCCTTCTTTTTCTCAGTGAGTATTGGGAGAAGTGTTGGTTTGGGTAGATGTGTTATTAAATCACAGACACACTCATTGCTGAGAGTTTCCTGAGCTGCACATAAACTGTCTTTGGCTTGGATTTTTTTGTCTTTTTAGTTTGGTTTTTTGTTGTTTTTTTTTTTTTGCAAGCACTGAAAGAAGGTGACAGAGCTGAAGGCCAGTTGTTCAACCCCCTCTTTTCATCAGGTGTTCCACAGCTGTACTTCTCCCACACACAGGACTGCTGCAAAGTGGGACAGGAAAACAAGGCCTAGGAGCAAAAGACACAGAAAAGATAATTTAGAAAGAATATGGTGATGCTGGATTTGAAGAAATGTCAGTGGCTCTGCATGTCCCTGCCCACACTTTTTTGCTGTGTCTCCTTCATGCCTTGTGCCTTTGTGCCAGTTCAGACTGGCACTCACCTGTGGGTCTCAGCTCAGTGCTCATCACTTCATCAAGGCCTTAAATAAGCCCTAAAAAATACAGACTTTTTTTTTTTAAGGCCTTTTCTATAGAATTAACTAAATGCCATCCTTTCTCTGATATGCAAAGTTGTAAAATATTTGTCTAGTATTTAGTCACATAGAAATATGGGAAATTATCCTAGAAATGCTCCTCATCCAGTTGTTAGGGGCAGAGGCTGCTGAGATTGTGACCATTCAACCTGATAGTACAAAACTGCAAAATACCAATGCCAAGAAAAATACAAGTACTGACAGACCTTTTGTTTGTTGTTTACATTCCCTTCAGACACTTCTTCCTGTGGCATCACCAAATCAGGCTTCCCTCATCACAACAGAGTCGAGACAGCCCTGGCTCACCCCTCACTCTGCTCCTGTCTGAAACTCCAGCTGGAAGAGCAGCCCTTCCCTGCTTGGGTGAGTTGAACCCCCAGAGCATTCCCTTTCATGGGATCCTGGTACTCCAACCCACATGACAAAATCAGATCCTCCTGCTGACCTGCTCCAGCCCCTCGTATTCCCCATTTTCCTCTCAGTGCCCTCCATCCCCTACATTGTAAATACGTGTTGGGGGTGGGGGGGGGAAGAGAAGCATATTTTATTCTTTTATGTTGGAAAGGAAATGAAGGCAAAGAGGACTCTTTTTGTTCTCTTATCGTTGTTGTTATTATTGAGAGAGGGTTTGTTTGGGGTTTTTTTCAGTACAGACAAGTTCTAACCTGTACCTGTGCTCTGAGGTACTCCTGAAAATAAAAAGCACATTTGCATCATGTATGCTTAAAACAAGAGGAAATTATATATCATAGAGATTTTCTGATCCTGTTCAGTGCACAAATGCCAATATGGGGCTCTATCTTGCAATCCATTTTGATATTTACAACAGAACATGGCATATCATTTAATTTAAATTTGCAGCATGCTCAGTGTAATTAATGCTGTGCAGTGCCTAGAAAATCCTGATTTCTTAATGTGATACAATGCCTGCATGCTGAGAGCTTTTTTTTTAAAACTACTGTATCATTTTGGAGCATTAATGGGGAGGCACTGCCATTAAACAAGAAAAAAAGAGCCAAGGCCACTTGGTCTTTATGAAACTTCCGTGCAGCTCCCCAAAATATGATGCAAAGTACAGGTTTGTTTTAGAAGAGGGGGAGAGTCAGAGATTTAATTTTCCCTTGACACAGCATGATGCCTGAATAGCCAGACAGCTATTCCTAAATTATGTGCATTTCATTCCTAGGAGCTGTGAGCATTTTGAATGGGCTGTTGTTAAATACAGTACACAAGCATAAATACTCCAGGGAGCAGCTAGCTGAAATTTTGGCATGAGCAGAAATCTGATGTAGTATCTGAGCATGTAATAATAATGCATATTGATTTGTTGGGAGTGCCAGGAGAGGGGTTTGGTATTCTGGGATGAGAACTGTTAAACTTGGGAACATCTTGTGCGATGATAATATGCTGTGGTATTTGTGTGCCATGGGCTTGGCAGGGACAGAGAGGTTCACATGAAAGTTCAGACTTGCAGACTGGCAGGGATCTCAGTTTTGGAACCAAACACAAAAAACTGAATGCATGACAAAGATATTTGTATATTATACATAAATGAAGCATGGGGAAATGGGAACCAGAAAGGTGATGTGTTTGGCAAGGAGGGTTGGCACCAAATGCCCTTCAACACCAGGAGCGTTACTGCCATAGCTGCCTTGAGCTTGGGTGTGAGTTTACCTGCTTTATGGGGAAGCTCTGTGTTTGACTGGTGCAAAAAGAAGAGAAAAGGGAAAAAAACCCCAAACAGCATTCCCCTATCATTTTGCAAGGTATCAGTTTCTACTAGACTGTACTAAAAAAGCACTTCTTATAGACCTATCTATAGCAAACAAATTCTACAAGTCCTCTAAATAAATCTGTTCCTAAACATAATACTTCAACTTCTCTATTCTCATCTGACACCTGACAATTCCACCTTAGGAATAATTGGTCCTGCCTTTGAACCTGTGCAAGCACTGTGGGAGGAGGGTGGGCACTTTATTGATTGGGATTGATTTTTGTAGGAAGCACGTGAGACGGACTCGGTATCTGGTGTCGCACCTGGGATACATCACACTCCTCGAGAACAACTGCATTCCACGAGGAGGGTTCGAGAGGATGTGGAGGAGCCCTTCAAACAACACCATCCCACCAAGTGGAACCTCTCTGCGTGATCACCTCGGAGAGGCACCGGCCGGGAACACGTTCATCAGCCAGGTGGGAATTTCGGGGGGTGATGCCATGGCTCTTGTGATAGAAGCTGCCTCGAGCCATGTGTTTGTCTCCACAGGCAGGAACCAAAGGGTTATCCCAGTGCAGGTTGGCCAAAGTGTTCTCTTCATACTGTGGTGTCAAGGCTCAAGGAAGGGCTCTTGGGATGAGGGGCTGGACATTTCCACACCTGTAACTGTGTTTTCCAGTGCTCTGGTTATTCGAGAGAGTTTACAAGACAGGGCAGTGAAAGGATTTGTGAACTGGCTGCTTGGCTTGTGACAAAAAAAAGTGTCATTGATATTAATAGCTCTGAGCTCCAGTACAGACCTAAAAAAACCCAGGGAAACGGCAGAACAAAAGGAGACAGAAACAAGATGGCACTGAGGGTCTCCCCACCAGGGATGCTGATTAAGACGTGAGGCGGAGGCTGTCCCGCCCGTGTGTGAGTTTGGCTGGGGCACTCTCCCTCCTCCTGCTGCCTCGCCTCCCTCATCCATAATGAGGGAAGGAATAACTTTGCAGCACACTTTGCATTGGCATTGCATGCTAACTTCATTACTGTTTGCAACAGCCTGTGCAATCCTCAGAGGAAAGGAATAATAACAAAGAAAAAAATGATAATTACCAAGCAGATAGTTTTCATCTATAATCTTCATTTCAGGATTCACTATTCCTGATGTCAATATTTTATAATGGAAGAATGAGATATGCTAAGTTTCTGTTTGATGGAAGTAAATTCAGATTTAATATTGCCGAGGAGCTGAATTTTTAATAGAGCAGAGCAGTTTGCAGCCATTGCAGCCCCTGTTTGCGGCTCCTGCTGCTCCTTTGTACCATCTCAGCGACGTTCCCGTGACCAGGCAGGGAAATGGGAAGAAGCTGCTCTGAATTTTCAGTGGGGTGACAGTACTTTGTCATTTAGCTCTGTCACGATAATTGGGAGTGTCACACAATGAAGCAACATGACACACCCCCGGTAAATGAAGAGTTTTCAAAGTGATGTACAGCCCCTGTCAACTGCCAAAGCTTTTGTTTGCTCACGGAGCCAGGCGGCATTTCCAGGAGGAAAACCGCACTGGAGAGGCACACTTGGAAAGTTTGTTGTGAATTGATTTCCTCTGTGTTTTTGTAAAATGGAATAGATCCTATGAACAGGAGAATACCCCCTTTTATCACACACTCCCAGCTTCCAACCTGCTGAGGACTTTCCACAAACTCTTTAGGAATTTACCTCTTTTTGTTAAATTGGGTTGGATCTCATTAATAAAAGAATGGTATAATGGAAAAGAGTTTCTAAAATTATACTGTAACCTAGAATTGCAGGATTCAGCTTTCTCTGCCTGAAGAAAAAAATTCTGAAGCATTAAACTTACTTTATCAAGCATTGCACCTGACATGCTCTCATAAATTTTACATACATTTTAACTTATTTTAATACTATGCAGGCTTGGTTTTAAATATTCCCATGAAGTACCTAAAATGAAGCTGCTCAGCCATAAATTAGAGCTAAAAAAATACTTGTCCCCCCTACCCTGCTCCATCAGTATTTCTTTACTTAAAATCATGTGTTGTATGTAAGTTAAATTTTCCCTTGCTGCGATACTTTGTATATCTTAATAGGAACTACCACAGGCCCAGGGAGCTGTATTACTGTAGGGTTAAATTTACTTTTTTTTTTTTTTTTTTTCTTTTTTAGAGGTGTCTTGCCTAAAAGCAGACAGCAGTAACCCTTTGCATGTCACACTGCAGTTAGGCCCAGGGCCCACAGTTAAAGATGAGGCCATATATCTATATCTATATATATTTGTGTGTATAGCTATATGTGTGTGTGTATCTGTATGTATATATCTCTGTGTGTATATGTATAGATACAGATATAAATACACATTTATATCACAGAATCACAGTGGTTTGGATTGGAAGGGACCTTAAAGTTCACCTCAGGCTTCCACCCTCTGCCATGGGCAGGGACACCTTCCACTGTCCCAGGTTGCTCCAAGCCCCGTCCAACCTGGCCTTGGACACTTCCAGGGATGGGGCAGCCACAGCTTCTCTGGGCAAGCTGTGCCAGGGCCTGCCCACCCTCACAGGGAAGACTTTTTTTTTTCCTAATAGCCAATTTAAACCTACTCTCTATTTGAAGCCATTCCCCCTTGTCCTGTCATGCCAGGCCCTTGGAAATAGTCTCTCTCTATGTTCCCTTGCAGGCTCCTTCAGGTACTAGAAGGCTGCATGAGGTGACTCCGAAGCCTTCTCTTTTCCATGCTGGACAATCCCAATTCTCTCAGCTTTTCTTCCACCCTTCTAATTATCTTGCTGGCCCTCACATGTGTGTATATATTTTTTTTCTTTTTTTGCAGGAACAGCCCCCCTGGTTGGATGGATGGGCAGCCTCAGGGACCGACAGAAGCTTCCCAGTGTGACAGCCCAAGGCTTCCTGCTCCTCCGGCCCATGTCCTCGTGCAGCAGGTACATCCCTGACAGCTTCTCACAAAGCTCCATTTGTGCCCCGATTTCTGAGGCTATTTCAAAGCCCGGGCTAAATTACACAAACATTTGGCTATAGACATAACAGGCCTGTTCTGCAGCGCTGTCAGCTCGTCGCCTCCCAGCCCGAGCACACCCTGCATGTGTCTGTCAGGCCATACTTGGGCAGCGCCGCAGCGTGCGCCGTGTCCCAGACACTGGAGTGATTATGTCTGGATGCTCCTTATCTGATGGAAAAGCCGGCAGTGCTGCACATCTGTGCTCCGAGGCTCCGCTGCTGCACTGCCACGCCAGTGTTTATTTTGCTTCTGCAAGTTAGTTTTCCTTTAGAAGCAGCAGGGGCCTTCTTCAATGAACTGAAAAATGTGTATTGTAGGAAGGTCTGCGGAGGGTTCGCACCGTAGTTCGGTGGGCAAATGTGAACCCAGGGGATGACGTTTCATTTAAACATTTGGTTTACATCTTTACATGCCAAAAATATTAATGGCTTGACTTTAGCAAACTGAGTTCAGCAGGTTTTTTTCTTTTTCCCCTTAAATGAAGTAATTATAGCCAAAACACTCTGTGGATATTTGTTCTTCCTTCTCAAAGGTGGAGTTTCACACACGAACATTTGGTTTCGGGGCTGAAATTGTCAGTAGCTGCTCACTTGACACTTTCCCGTTAGTTTGTGTTGGAAACCACCAGGAGTTTCTTTCCTTGTGTTTATTGTGTTACCCTCAGCCCTTTGATCGGGACATCTTGGATAACACCAAAGTCTAGCTCAGTGCCTGTTCCCTATTTAAAAAAAAGTGAGGAATATGGTTTCTATCAAAGGATCTACAAAGACAGTTAATGTAATTGAGAAGCAGAAGGGCATTTATGGAAGTGCATCTGAATGTCCTCTTCACATGTAATTGCATCAGGAATTCTACATTAACATGCAAGTGCTGTCCAAAGGGAGAGGAAAAAAAAAAAAGCTTATTTTTAGGTAGAAGCCCTCAGTGGGCAGTAAATTACCCATAATCTCCCCCAAACTAGCAATTAGCCCTGTTTGCTGACTACCTGAATTGTTTCACAGTAGTTCAGCACAGTCTTACCAGTTATCACCATACTTATAATCAGCGATTCCGTGGATGATTCCCGCAGCTCCACATACTGCCTGCCTAAGGTCAACCGTAATAACAAATACATTTTATTTGCTTCTTTTGGCCCTTTGGAGCTGTTTTCTCAGGCTGCAGTGTGTGAGGAGAGCTGGTGCTGCCCTGCTGCTCAAATGGCAAGAATGTGAACAGAGGAAGCAATTCAGAGGGGTAGGTGTGCTTTGGTATTAGTTAATATTCATCTGCTTGTGTTATTTGTATTTATTCCCTTATTAGCAGGCAGTCCTGCCCGGAGAGAGTGAACTTGCTCCCCACTGCTGGGGTTTGCTCTTCAGAAGTTCTGACACCGAAAGACATTTTTCAACACGAGCCTGCAACTGACGAGTGGAAAACTGGGAAGTATGGAAACAAAAACCTATGGAATTTTTTTCCTTAAGGCGGCTGAGCAGTTTTCATATCCCCAAATATCCATGCTTTGCCAAAATAGTAACTCAGCTTGGAAAACAGTAGCTACGTTGCCAGCTTCAGCAGTAGAAACAATCACGGGCCTACACATGCACACAGATACAAGCACAGACGTCCTAGGAGCAGCGTCAGGCTTCGAGAAAGAAAACCAAGGGGAAATGGAGCTGATGAAGTATTTGAAACAGAAAACAGGAATCTTTGGACCCCGAGCATTAAAGGTATGTTTTTAAGTACTGTGCACACCTTTGTGAGTAATGCTTTAATTTGCATATTATTTCTCAGGCAAAATGCAACTACATCCACATAGTGACACCATTTAAAGCCCATTTTCAGTGCTGGGTCTGTGTCACATTAGAGACACAGCCCTGTGTTCCTGTCTCTGATCTGATGGACTAGATCTGAGTAATGAAGGAGATAGAACAGAAATTCATGCTGAAGAGGACCGGCTAAAGAGTGGTTCTCCTTCACAAATGCACTCTAGGAAGTAGAAAATGGAAAAATTGCCTTTGCCTGGCTCTACATAAAATGTTTCAGCTTCTTGTTTCACGATCAGGAACGTCAGCTCTGTGAGCAGACAAACTGCCTACAAAGCTACTACTACAAACCTCAAAAGCAGAACTTGTTCTCCTGAAAAAAAAAAAAAAAATCTGTGGGTCGAACACTGTTTCCACCCTTACCACTGAGGCCTGGAGTAAGGAAAGTACAAATAAACTGATGCTGAATGAAGTCATCCTCATTGTGAGCACATACCTGGCCAAGGCAGGCAAAAGCAGATTGATGACCCAACAAAGTTCACCTTGTTTTCTGAGTTGAAAGCTCACGCTGTTCCCTGGCAGAACTGGCATGTCAGGCCTGCAATAACCACTGGCTTCCTTGCTTCAGTCAGCATTAAACCCAGTACAATATTAAAATCTTGGGGAAAATCCAGCTGGGAATGGCTTTCTGGGGGGGAAAAAAAAGTAAGGGAGGTGACTGAATACCACACCCTGTGTTTGTTTACTTATCGATTTCACAGTAATTTTAAGGAACTTGGAAATTCTCCACCTCACCTGAAAATGTTTTATTTATAATGTTTTCTGTTAAAATGCAGAGCTGAATTCCTGTCTAGAAGGAAGTGGCAAAGAACAGCCATTCTTCACCTGAAGGTAAATAAATCACCTGCTCTGGCAGAGGTTGGTCTTTCTGTTTGGTTTTACTTTGCAGGAGCTTTTGTGGGCGCATCTTCCCATGCCCAGTGCACTGAGTGGCACTCCTGGGACAGAGGCATCGTGCCTGTGGCCCCTGAGTGGTCAGAGCATCCCCAAACTGGGATTCAGAGCAGCCCCACTGACTTGGATGTGGGGCAGTTGTCGGCGTTTGTGCCTCAGGGGGGGTGAGGTTGGCATGCAAGAGCTGAACTTCAAAAAATTTGCTTTAAAAATTTATAATTTGCTCTGATCTTTTAATTTTTCTTTTCTGAAGCACTTGTAAAGTTTGAAGATGATCCCAATGATGTACAGCATATGTGCTCTGAAATGCATCTCCCCTGTGTGAATGTACCCCTTTCCTGCAGGTTCACCCTGGAAGCTTACTGGGCATGTTTTGGAGACTTTTAGCACCTCCAGAGTATTTCTGGAAAGAAAGCAGACGATCCAGGGTCTGGACACTGGGCTCTTAAATTACCTAAATATTTATCGCTTAATCTGAAAAATGCTTTGCCAAAAAAACTGGGCTATGGCGAGGGCATTTGGCACCGGATTAATTTCTGATGAAGTTTTAGGTTTGTGTTCAGTGATGCTTCAGTGTAATGCCCTGGCCAGTTCCATCCTGGCCCGCAGCTGCTGGGATCAGCCTCTGCCAAACTCCTGTCACCTTGGGCTTCATTAGCATGTGAAAACAGAGCCCTCTTGGCTTTGTGTCTCACTGAAAAACAAACCACCCAGCCCTCCCTTTGGCCAGGGGAGAGGAGCTGCCTCATGCACTCGACTTTAAAAGGGCTTGGACAGCAGTTCTTCACGTTTGTTTTTTTTTTTTTTTTTACTACAGCTCTTAAAAAGTTACCAGAGTGAAGGTTCCTGTTTACAGTGGTGGAGAGTAGCTCAGGTAACTGCTCATAAAGGGCCCACGAGCAGTGGCTGACGAAGGACTCAGCAGGGTGAGTAAATATTTTATAGTTAAGCGCTTAACGAAGGATTCTGCATTTTGAAAGAACAAAGTCCTGCACTGCCATATGAAATATTTCCTGTGCATTTAAGGGGGCCAGGGGTTGCATTTGCCACCTCCAGCCATTCCCTAACAGTGAGTGAACCAGAACACTTAAAATATGTGCAGAGAGAAGGTCTGAACACAACTAACTTTAATGGAGAAACATCCCGGAGTCACATCCATTCGATCAGGGAAAAGAACCAGCCCCACAGAAGCAGTCTGTGAGCACAGCACCTCTTCTCTGCTTCCCGAATACCATGTCTTACCTTTGGACCAGCTACAGAGGCAGGAAAAGTTATCCTCCCTCCCCAAAAGGCTTTGGGAGTAATTATGTCTAATGGAAAAAAATAATTTAAAAATCACAGTCTGTTCATGGACAGTGTGAATGAAAAGGGATGTGACATTTGTGAAGGTCCTAATTCATTAGAAATTATTCCTCTTTTTGGTTGATAACAGTTATTGAACAGCATCATTTGATAAAGCTAAAAGTATCTTGAATGTTTTTCAAGCCACACACAATGATTATGATGTGTAAGTTTTAAATTTCTGACTTGTACATCAATGAAAATCCATGTTAATCCACGTTAAACTCCATGTTCAGTGGAGTAGCACTAGGAGCAGAGTGGCTTCAGCTGGGATCAGAGACACTGCATTTAAAATGGAGGCTCCCTAATGGATTTTGAGACTCACTCCAGTTTTATTTACTCCAAGCAGCTTCCCCCTTTGGAGAACATGAGGAGGATTTCACCTCCTTTGGAAGTCTGGGGTAAACTGTCCTTGTACAAAGTTTGTTCAGGGTCAAGTTTTAGGCAATATTTTGTGCTGCAGTAACCACATCATGACAGACAACCTTTTCACCAGATAAGAAAAAAAAAAAATCCTCTTCTCCAGGTCAGTACAAGAAAGAAACATGACGGAGCTATAACTACGGAGCGCAGAGGTGCGGAAGCTCCTGCATTAAATGTGGTCATGGGCAACATTTAAATCTTTTCCCAAACATTTCAGGTGTTAAGACAGAGAAGCAAATACATATATGGGGGAATGACAGCAGTGAAGGCAGCTTCTCACTGGTAAATGATGCTCATAATTGCTGTCCATTTTTTCAGACAATTATTTAAAAATATGTAACTGATTAGAGGGATTGAATTGGGAAATCAGGTACATGGGCAATCTCAGGTTGAGAGGTGGGAAACACCTGTCTGACCACGCTTCCTTTTCGCAGAATGGGCCAAGGAAGATTTTCAGGTGACAACTGGAACATTTTCATCTGTGATACTAAAAGAAAACCCCTGGTCACCAAGCAACTGAAGTTAGACCTGTAACTTACACAGCTGATTCCCAGAGGTGGGCAAATACCCCACAGTGCCCAGCGAAGTCACAGAGAGATGAGTGGTGGAAGGAGAAAAGGATAAACCCCCACATGGTGGTCTCAGGAGTGTAAGGTAAGTTTAATCACTTAAGCAGTGATATTTTAAATCCTGTCTCCAGTGGACAAGCCTTGCTTGTGAGGGTGGTGAGGTCTATGTGCACATGATGGTAGGGAGAAAAAATTGGAAATGGCTGCAGAGATTGCCATCTGCATTTTTAGAAAAAAATCTGTACCCACACTTGGAAATGATAAGGATTTGCCAAAGGTTACCAGTGGTTAGAAAGAGTTTTTGAAACTGTGTCTTTAAAGCTGGGCTTAAACTCAGATTTTTACAGGACAGAGCTGGATGTTTATGTGAATGTAAGTGGCAAAAATCTGCAGGCTCATCCAGCACTGGCCTGGATGAAGTCATGCCCAGGTCAGTGCAGTCCAAGGATGGTCCTGATAAGGCAAGAAAGGAATGGATATGAAATAAGAAATGCTAATCTGAAGAGTTTTGCTTACTTACCTTGGCAGAAAAGAACATAGAGTAGATGCAGCACAAAACTTTATCCAAAAGAAATACTAAAAGATACTTTTCTCCTAAACAAAATGAACTCATTAAAATTAACTCGGTGGTTCTATTTTCCAACCCACAAAACATAATTCCTTAGATTTTTTTTTTTTTTTTTTCCTGAGTTATGCCTTTTCGGGGGGTTGGAACTGGATGATTGTCAAGGTTTCCATCCAGCCCAAACCATTCTCTCAGCCTGGTGATTCCCCAAGCCCTTCACTCTGGGGGAGGGCTCTGGAGGTGCCAGGGATCCTCATGAGCTCTGAGCAGTTTTACAAACACTGCACAGTGGTCACTCACCACAAATCCCACTCTTAATGAGCTTCCAGGTTGGCCTGTTCCAGTGAAAAAATGGCACCACCCCGATTTTGGGATGACAGCACTACAGCAAAGCTTGAGTTACCAGCCCAAGTGGTAGATTTAGAGTATTATGAAAATATATGCATTTTGAAGTGCTGTGAATTATACCAAATAATCCTGACTATCTCTTTTGCTCTACTAAGGAATCAAAGCAGAGCTTTCCACATTATCTGCAATCATCATGGAGAAAATGGGTCTCCGTGTACATAGTTTCTGTATAAATAGTGCATCTCCAGCACGTTCTGTAGGCAAGTAGTGTCTGATTACATAATAATAACAATAATAAAGAGAGAGCTGGCCAGCCTGCACATGGGCCAATTAAAGGATCAAGTGCACCAGGCTGCAGCGCTCCTGGCAGGGGAGGAGTTGCCAGGGAGGTACCTGGCTCACCAGTGCCCTCACCTCCACCCTGTGCCTCCCACCACAGCAAACTGTGGCAGGGAGAGACCTTTTTCCCTGAATCCCTGCGTGGAAGCAGGGGGACAGTACAGTATGCACTATTTTAGAACAATAATGGAAGTTGTGACTGCAGCAGAGGCAAAACTCACCAGTTTGGGGGACGCTCCAGTGCCTGCTGCACACCGTGCCTTAGAGCTGTGCTGGGCAGGATTTTCTCCAGCTGGAGGGACCAGACCCAAACCCTGCTGCGTGCCACAGCTATGCCTGAGAATTCATGGAAAGCTGGAGGAATGTAGTTTATGGGGTGGCTGGATCATATGTTTTATGGCCTGAAATAGGAGATCCCAACCCAAACCACTTTTTTGGTGAGAGGCTGAATATGAACATCATATAATTCATGCTGGGGCTTGGGTATGAAAAGAGAACGTGGGCAAAACCTGGGAGAGCCCACAGCCACAGTAGCTGCCTTGCCATTAATTATGGCTAATAGCCTAATAAACACCTTCACCTTTAGTGCACTGCATGTTCAGCCTGTAGGAACCCCCTTGGAGAGATGAGCCAGAAGAACTAAATGTAGAAAACCCTGGATGCTGGAATTCTGCATTGCCAACACCACTGGCATAAAAGTCACAGTGCTCTGGCTGCCTGCAGACAATAATTCACCCCCTAAAGGAACTTCTGACCTTTGACAGCAATTCATGGGATATTTTCTGTACCCTCTGCACAGAAGTGGGTGGTTGTGACCCTACTGGTGTGGTGGGAAGGGCTCTTCCCCTTGAGCCAGGTGGCTGGAAACGACACCTGCGCTGGGATTCCGTGGCCACATCCCAGCCTGGACACAGGCATTACTAATGCACTGCTCCAGTGGCCTTTTCCATGGGATAACTGCACTGCCACTTCAGGGAGTGAAGCTGCTCCTCAAGGAACAGCCACTGCCTCTCCTCTCAGCTCTGCAGAAGGGCAAAAGTCCCTGGTTCAGGCCTTGGAAATAATAAGGTAAAATGGACTCTGCCCTGTTAAAACCTCCCCAAAGACAGGACGAGATATTCTCATATGTGATTGGAGAAAAACAATAAGCAAACACAGCCTACCTGGACAGGACCCTCCTCCCAAAGAGCCATGGGGACAGCTCCCAGGTCACAGGAGAGCTGGGAATTGAACATGAAGTAGCCTGCTGGGATGCTAGGAAAAAACCCAAATGAGCCAAAATGCAGCTAAAGACACTGAGCACACTGAAAAGGGGTTCTGCAGGGTTTTCCTTGCTCTCCCAACAAAACCAGGCCAACAGTAGGATAAGTTGCTTCAAAAAGCAAAAAGAAAGCAGCTCCAGGCTCAGGGTGAGTGTGGGGGCTGCCTCAGGCCCGACTCCAAACTGTTTGTGCTGGAAGGAGCTCAGGTTCAGTCCGTCAGTGCATCACCTTGCTGGGCACACAGCTGTTTATTTGGAAACCTAAACACAGAACCAGTGTCCAGCCTCAGATAATCAGAATTTTATCCTCTATACAAACACCTTCCAAAACACGAGTTACCACGCTGAAACCAATAGTTGCTTTCTTTTGTTTTACCCCAACAGTAATGAATTGACTCAAAAGTGTCTCAATACTTCTGCCATTAATTAAAAAAATAAACATCTTGTGACCCTTTCCTAAGGAAAAAATCCAGCAGATGTAGCTCCCCTGCCCTGGACACAGATTTAGCTTGGTTCACTCCCAAAGGCCATGAGCCAACCAGATCTTCAGACACCTTCAACACACTTTTAAGGACTGCTCGGAACTCTGGCAAAAGTAAGGAA
The DNA here is from genome assembly GCA_013398955.1 of Callaeas wilsoni. Lineage (NCBI taxonomy): Eukaryota > Metazoa > Chordata > Aves > Passeriformes > Callaeidae > Callaeas > Callaeas wilsoni. The sequence continues at coordinate 52,511 of VWPU01016798.1, forward strand.
AATAAATTCTCTTAAAGCACCACTTTATTTCTTTCAAATCTGATTTTTCGAGAATCTTGACTGCAATGCATCACTTCAAATATTTCCTTCCTCATGCAGAATATTTTAATATTAAGCCAGATATTTTTATATTTCCACAAATTAAATGCACCATGGCTGAAGGTTTGACAGAAGCTCTAATTTGCACATAAAAAGGTAGAACGATTTCAGTTTTGACAGCACAAGCTTTTGATTTGTTAATAAAGGCAATTCTTTCTCAATTGTGAACATACTCCCCAAATAAGACCATGCAGTTTGTAGCAAATAAAAAAACCCCATCTTCGTGGTGTGGAGAATAAACTTTTGATCCAAAGTTAGTGTAGAAATTCAGATTTTATAAAAATAAAAGAATGAAACTCACATTCAAGCTTTAGTTGTACCAGAGCGGGGATCAGAGGGAGATCCATGTTCCTGCCACCTCCTCTGTACCTGTTGTTGGAAACAAAACCTACCTTCAGTAACTTTGGATGAAGTTCATTGCTAGAAAGTACCTGTGAAAGGGTTCCCCCCTAGTTTTGGGGTTGGGGGGTGAGAAAGCTGTGTGGAAATGCTTTGGGTGAATATTAACACAGATTTTCCTGGCCATGTTCTAATCAAAGTGCAGCCTAAGAACACCAGGATTTCAGACTGATGATGAAACCCAAGCACCACCAAGTTTCTAAACCACAATACAGCCAAGAGGCCAGACCTTCAGCGTGGCCCCTCTGTGCCCATGCCAGGGCTTCCTTTTCCCCCTGAGACGCCACAGAGGAGGAGAGAGTGTGGAGCTCCGAAGCAGTCTGGGGAGAGCCAGCTTGAGCATGGAAAAAAAAATAAAATTTGGATTTGTGATCTGAGATGAAACTATTCTAAACTTTTCCCTGTGTGGCAGCCAAAAGCTTCAGCATGGAAGCAAAGTTGAAAGTACCCAGGCTCCGTTTCAGGATATAAAAGGGTAACGAAGCCCCCGCCCACGGGCCTGCCAAGGGCTCGGCTTTTACGGGTTTGGCACGAACTTCGCCCTGGCAGCAGAAGTTGAGCGAAGCTTCTGCAGGAGGTGAGGAATGAGTCCAGACAGCCTGGGGCACAAACCAGCCAGTGCTGCTATCACAGGTGCCCGCTTTTGGGGTGGACATACCCCAGACCCCCGCCACGAGGGCTCCCGGGTGCCACCTGTGTGGGCACGGGCAGAGCCACGAGCACGCAGCTGAGGAGGAGCCAGCGCAGCTCATGCGCCACTGGGAAACCCTTCCCGGCCACGCGCAGCCGTGGCAGGAGCTGGGCAGGCCGGAGTCTGCGGGGCTGGCAGCAGCACAGCCTGCTCCAGCGGCCACCGAGCCCGACACAACCACGGCCAGCGCTGTTCTACTCTGTCACATGTGGCACTGGCCCATTTCATGCAAAACCTCCCCATTTTTGTTAATTCAAAGCTTTTGTGAAAAACATTTTTGTTTTCCAAACACTGTCCCCTTCTGCTTTTCTTTGCTTGCATCTCACCACAGTTGCCTCCTAATCCAGTGTTGGTGAAACAAGGCTGAAGGTATTTTGGTCATGTTTTCACACTCCTGATGTACACTTGCCTTGTCTCCTTCCACTTTCCTTCTGACTACGCTCTGCTTCACAAATGCAGCCATCTGGCACAACATCGCAGTTTTTTGCTGTCGACACCTGAGTAATCAGAGCCCTTTTTTCTCTCAAAGCCAGTGTTTCCAGCTCCAGTGCCCAGGCCTGTAACAGGCAAGCCACATCCCATTAATAAAAAGCAGCAGAAGTGGGAGGTCACTGGTATTAATGCTAGAAAACATTTAGGGTGAGATGAGAGAAAAAAACTAGCACCCGGTATTTTCCAGCTTTAAGAGCACTCCTGGGGAAACAAATGTTCCTATACATTGTCTGTGTGAAACACACCTATAAAACATTGATGGCAAAGCTGCGGCCCCAAAAACTCAGGAGAGTCTCACCACATGTTGCTGTAGGGCCAAAGCTGCACCCCAAGAGTTTCTTGTCCCAAAGGACCCCGCTCAGACTTTCTCTCTCATGCCACACTCACCTTTCTCATGCCAGAAATAAATTTGACAACGCTAACTTGATCTCCACCTGGCTGTCATCTCGTCCACGTGTCTGAACTCTGTCCCTCCTGAAATAAAGGATAGCCACCACCACATAGCCCAAGTGACCTGCAAACCCTGCCCAGAGATCTTTGAGCAACGGAGCAGCTGTGCCACCAGGAACTCCCAAATCACACTCTCGGGCACTGGGACAGCTGGCAGGAGGACAGAACACCGGGGCTGCCTCTGCACCTCCCCCAGACTGACTGCCCAAGCTGCAGGCTGCAGCTGAGGCACAGCTGGGCCGGCTGCTCCTCTCGCAGCCCTCACTGCAGTCCTTCCGTGCAGCAGGAACTGCTCCTGCCAGCTCCTCGAGGACAGGGGCAGGGCTGGAGTGGCTGCCCTGTGTCACCCACCTGGCCAGTCCAGCCACGAAGCAGCCACGGCAGCACCGGGAATCTGGACACAGCTCCTCAGGCAAGGGAGTGACTCCCATCATTCCCGTTGTCCCAAAGCACAGGCATCAACAGTGTGATTTCTGCTGTCAGTATCAACTGGAAAGTGCCACTGAAAATGTGCCAGTGCAAGGCAGTAGTGTCTGACTCTACAGACTGAGCCTGCTCTGAAACCCTTGCTTTTCCTCCCATGTGTTCCAAACAGTTTCCCAACTGACTCTCACCAGGCACAGGCTAGGCAGCCACCCTGGGCATTGGCACCACATCAGCTCAGGGACTCTTGGCTTTGCTGGGTGAGCAAAGAAGATTTTTAGATGCTACGAGCAGCCTCTTCCCTCTGTGAACAGCCAGCGGGGGCCACAGCATCCTTTTGGGATGGATTTACAACATATGGAGATGCCAAATGGGAGGGAAGCAGCTTGACATAAAAAGCTCAGTCTAGACCCCATGAGGACCTGACTGCAGGCTCAGAACCAGGCTAGGAGAATCGAGTTGGTTTTGTGAGAAGTACCTGTTTTTCGAGATGCAGCCACCTGGCAGATTCCCTTCTTCTCTTTCAACCTGGAAAGAGAGATGGAGCAGTTAATGGGGGAACAGAAATGCCGTGCAAATTACAAGCTCCGTGCAAAGTTTCTGTGCAAATAACAGTTTAACACTAAGAAGTTAGGTTAAAATGGTTTCAAAGTCTAAAATTAGTTACATTTAAAACTAACAGCATATGCTTTTATTGTCTCTGATCTAAAATATAATCCCAGGAGGCTGTGAAAAGCATGCAAATTACAGAAAGCTAATTTGCTCCAACAGCGACACCTCCCATGTAGTTGGGAGGTCTATTAGACCCAGTGTACTCTCCATTATTTGCATATTAATAGCACCTGCTGAAATACTTTGGGATTTACTTTTCCTGCCAGCAGAGGGACAAAACAAACAAAAAATTTATATAAAATTTCCTTTCATACAGATTTGATGAACAATAAACTATTCAGACAGTGCAAAGAATGCCAAATTAGTGAGAGGCAATGGGGTAGGATTGCAATGCCATCTGTGATTTTCAGAGAAACTGGACTGCAAGTCTGCTCCAAAAAAAAAAAAAAAGGAGAAACATCCCAAACCAAAAAACCTCCCCAAACAACAACAAAAAACCATCTCTGGAAAGTGCTGGGTAATTTAAAATCACTCACTTGGCTCAAGTCTGAAGAATGGAAAAGTTGAACTAAAGAAATCCAGACACTGCAGCAAGAAAAAATGAAAAACATGACAAAAAAATCCTACACGTCCACAAGCCCCGAAAGCAGAACCCCCCAAAGTGGACCTTGATTAAAAATCTACAAAACCCCAGGCTTTGATATTAGCCAGGCCTGCAAGGCCTAGTCTCCTGCACATAAAACAAAAAATAAATTAAAACCAGCTACAGCCTGAGATTTACTTAACAAGCCAAGTTCCAGTCTCTGCTCATGACCACTGCTTCCCCTCCTGGCCCCCGAGCTATAAAAAAAGCCCCTTGTATATTCCTATAGCTCATCTTCCTCAGGGTGAGGGTGAGAGCAGCTTCCTCTCCACAGTAGCACATGGAAAAAGCTCCTTTTCCAGCGCCAGGCCGAGCCAGAGCCGCGGGCGGGATGTGCAGCGCGTGCCTCTCTGCAGAGCGGATTTGGGAAGCTGACCAGGGAGACAGCAACATTCCCCAGCCCCTCTTTTTCCAAACAGGCAATTGGTGTTCCTAAAGAAGCACCAGCCACGTGCTACAAGGAGCCTGTATTTGTCTGTATTGCCTGTGCTTTAATTCTGATTATGCACCCTCTTTTAAACAGGCACGGAAAGGCCCACCAGAGTTACTCGCTGCTGGTGTGCCAAATTCCTGTAGCATTTTAACTACCATCGTATTCCCAAAGCAAGGAGGCAATTGACTTTAAGTTAAAATGTTTAAATTGTTCTCTACACATTAAAAAAGTAGTGAAAGAGCACTTCATGCAGGACAACAAAGCAGGGAAAAGTGCAGCAGAAGAGCCACTGAGTCCATCCCTTGGCACTGTGTTGCCTGTGCCAGGGGAGTGGAGAGAAGGAGGGATATTGCTGGGAAAGACATTATTATTAGGAAAGACACTATTATTGGGAAAGACATTATTATTGGCCTCTCCTCACCACAGACAGAGCCCAGTGTGTCTCTGGTCTCTCCACAGCCAAGGGAGACCTCTGACAAACTTGCTCCGTGTCAGCGCTAATTACTGGAGGAGGCAATCAAACATTCCAGCAACGGGGACCCCTGAAATGCTGCAGACAGGCAGCTCCCGCCATGGCCGTCAACAAATGCTAATTCTCCTTAATGCCCACGGACTCTGGAACGCTGCAGCACTGGTAGGGATTGCCATTAGCTGGGAGCTAATTAGCAGTTAAGTTGTAGGACTAGTTAAAGTTGCGGGATGGCAACCAGATGCAAACCAGAGGGACTCGGAGCTTGTGATCACTGCTGGTGATAATTTCCAGCACATTTTTGAATAGGAGAAATCTCTAAATAGCTGGAAGGGAAAGGAGTGACCAGTTCCAGAACAGTTCCTAGGAAGCCTCAGCTCAAAACTGTTACAAACTGAGCTCACAAGCAGCACGTGGGAACCCGCAGCAGATTCCTGTGTCTAGAGAGGTGAAGCATTGAGAGGGATCTGTCCTCTCACAGCCAGGAACAGATCCTGCCTTGGGATACAGCAGGGCCTGGAGCCATGTGCTGGTACTGCCTGTCGTGTGCGTGGCTAAAAATGCCCTGTGCTGCTCCACAGCCCCTCTGTGAAGTGTGCCCCTCGCCACAGAGAGCTGGCCATTTGTAATGACAGCAATAAAAATAATAATGGTGGAAAAAAGTCACCCTGGAAAGCAAAACCCAGGCCATTCCCTATTACAACAAATGACATTGGATGTTCCTTACCCGAAATTCCATGAGCAGTTAGCAGACAGAATTCTCCACAAATGCCTCTATGCCCCACTCTCCCTGTAGTGGTTTTGGCAGCCACATTCCCAGCCTGCACGTTTGCCATCCAGCAGAGCTTCCAAACCACAGCTTTTTCTTCCCTTTTTTTTTTTTTCCTGATGAAGTTCATGGCAGTCAGTGTTTTACCACCTGCATGCTGGGGGAGAAAAAAAATAAGGGGGAGAAGATCAATATATACAGAATATATATCAACATATTCTGTGAGAGCATGTTACAGAGTGGGGAGCTGTGATGTGTGTGTTTGCATTGTCTGGGAAAGGATCCTCAGTGGCACTGCAGCTGGAAAAATTAATGGAAGATCAGGGGACTGTCTTCAGTGACAAACTTTCACCTGGTAAGTTATAGTTCTGTCGTAGGAAGTGATACCTTGGACTGCAACTAATTTGTGAATCCCAGGAAAGGCAGATCACTGACTCTTCATCAGGACTGCGGGACCTGATCTATAAAAATTTGGGCCTCAGTTGGAGGTTGTGGGAAAGTGTGGTTTGCATTTCAATTTTTAGTCCACCACAACCTTTAAATCCTCCTGCAGCACTATCACAATGGAAGTTTTTGGTCTCAGTGTACTCAAAGCACACATCAAAAAAAAAAAAAAAATCCTGGTACAATGGCAGTCATTTGCTAATGGGACAGAAAGTGGCATTTATGTTTGAATTGTTTCGCAGAACATCATTACATCAAAGTCTTTCATCATTTTATGGGGGATCGAGTCCCCCGACACCGTCCTCGGGGACCCCATGTGGTGCTTGTCACTATCATTCCACTTGCACAAACACCCCGGCCCTTTCAATTTTTATCTGCCCAGAGCCCAGAATATGTTACATTATTTAGGTTTTGTTCTCTATGAAGAATTCACAACAAATAAAAGCCATTTCCCTGGAAAAACGAGCCTGTGAGTGACGGTTAAGGGAATTTCGGGCAGGCCCCCTTTGCAGGAGGGGCAGCAGCTCTGCCATCCCTCCCGCTGATTGATGGCACCGCTCCAGCTCATCCTCCACGGAGCAGCCACCAGCACTGGCACCGGTGGCAGGATGCTCACTTATTTCCCTAAAAAACTGTCTGGGTCAGGCTCCGAACCCGTGCACGCGCTGGAGATGAATTATTCATGGAGCAGGAGGGCTTCCCTGTGCTGCTGCTGAATCAGGGAGGAGGCTTTGCGGAGAGAGGGGGAAAACCCACTCCAGAGTCCTTTAGCCAAGGAAATGCTCCATGAAACGCTCACAGCCTCTCACCCCAGTGTCAGAGCTGGGTCTCCCTGCCCATCCTGGGGGCTTGGGAAGGCAGCTGAGCCGAGTGCTCAGAGCCATGGAACAGGGTTATCAATGTCCTGGCACGGCTCAGCTGCCTCTCCTTGCTCCACACAGAGCCAGGTTTTGTCCTGAAGAGCTGCACACGGCCACAAATTCAAATTAACATTTATTTTGGTGACTGGATACCTGCCCTCCTTTGTGTAAAATATTACTGCCACTTCCTCAGGTATGGCGAGACTCAACAACCCTTTCTGGGGACACACTGTCCAGCTAATCGAATTTCCAGGCTCCAAAGCTGAAAGCCCAAAGGAGGGGTGCAGGAGTGTACACACCACATCAGCATCCCAAGTGTGCTTCCAAGTTCCCTTCTGCTTTTGCTGTTCCTGGGGTTGGTAGGAGCTTTCCACTTTCAACTTGAGAGAAGCTGAATGAGGGACATTTTTTGTACCTGTTTCTTAAAGGCGCTTCCAGCCCCTCTCCCATCAGTGGTGCCGTGCTGGGGCTCGGTGATTTCTTTCCTGGCACTTGCAGGATTGCAGCCCTTGGACTGAACTTCCACCCCAGCTGCTCCCCCACAAGGAACGGAAACCAAATCTCGACGCTGAAGGTTACGGCTCTCCTGAAGCGCACGGTGAGGGGTGCTGCTCTGGAAGGGAAAGTCACCCCTGTACCTGAGCACCTCTATCCAGAGACATTCCATGGGGGTGATTCTACAGGGTAATGAGACACTGACCTCTGAGCTTTCTGACCTGGGACATCCCCAGCAAGCGCTTTCCCAAAAAACTGCTTTTGCTCCACTCTGTGTCTGAGAGCCCAGTTGGAATATTTAGGACTGAAAAAGCAGTCTGGTCCTGAACTTCCTGCTAAAAATAAATAAATAACAATCTTCACACGAAAGCAGGATAAATAATTTTTCTTTTCTTTCAGGACACGTGTTAAGAGCACAGAAAGCAGTCAGAAGTACAGCTTTTACCAACTGCTCTGCTGCTTAACATCTCTGGCATTCAAAACATACAACTTCTGTGTTTGTACTACATTTCCCTAACAGCTTATATCGAGGCCAAACACACAGCGTTCTGCAGAGGTCTTCTAAAATAAGCTTATTTAAAAGAGCAAGGTCAATGCCCAACACATGTCAGGTTCTGTGAGCAGAAATCAAAGAGTTCGGGGCAAATGGGATCTGTCAGGACTCGGTGGATTCCCATGCCAGGCTCTTTTACCAAGTTCACATTGCTGCTGCCAAAACCAGTAACAATCTCATCATGTAGACTTCAGCTTTGGAAAAACGTCTTAAAAACCCCCAGTCTCTGCATGCGGGCTACTCAGCTCGATAAAGAAAACTAACGCACAGATAAAAGTGTTTATCTGGACGTGCTATTTATTGTCCCTGTATTTTTCTTTTAATGGGACATGTGCTGATTTCCATGCCTCAGCCCTAGACCCTATTAAAATCAAGTTAAAAGCGTTAGTAATGTAGTTAATTCCGTTTATAATATGACCATCCAGTCAAGAGAGAAATGAACATTAAAACAAAAAAAAAATAGAGATAGATGGATGGATGGATGGATGGATGGGATTTAAGAATTTTTTGGAAAAACATAGTTCCATTTTGATCTTTGGTTTTTTTTAATTAAGAAAAGTTTTTCCTGTGTTCAGATAAAGTAACTCTGCCTGGTCTTTTAAACCAGCTCTTGCAGGATGATGTTTGTGATTTCAATTAAAATATGCTATTGTCACTTTAGCCTCCCTCTTTGGTATTTTAAATTGATCCTAATGGCTTTGCCTTAAGTGATTTGCGTCCCATAGTGAATCCCTGTCACTTACAGCACCTCCCACTATTGCCCTCCCGAACAATCACTCCCGATAATCGCTCCTTCCCCTTCTCCCAGCGTTCCCGTTCTCCCCCCGACTCCGCAGGCTGCTCCAGGCTGCAGCCTGTTTGCTCCTCTCTCTCCATCTCTAACTCACGGCTTCTCGCTCTGGCACACCTCAGCCAGAAGAGAAGGACGAGAGCTGCCCGGAAAGGCCGAACCCGTGCCTCTGGAAGTGGGGCTGCGTCTCTCCCTGGCTTTCCCCAGGACAAGGAAGGGAAGGGCGGGGTGGGATTGTGACCTCCCGGCGCCGCGCTCAGCGTGGGGCCGGAGAGGTGCTCACCCAGGTCCACTCGCCGCTGCCTGCTTCCTAGGAGAGCTCTGGGAGATGGAGACCATCCCAGGAAAACCTGTCCAGGAATGCCAGACTTCCACTGGAGGCTTCCCCCCGAAGAGATGCCACCAGCAGAGCCCCTGCGGCTTCTGCCAGGGAGCTGCCCCTGCCCTGTCCCTCCACACCCCGGTGGGCAACCAGGAGCCTTCTCCTTCTCGCAGGAGCATCCTGTCTCCTTTGCCTTTCATGGATCTCATTATTAATTGAAGAATCATTTAGTTTGCATAATTGTCCTCTGCCATACATAATTCCAACCTTTCTCTTTAAATTGGCTTATTAAACTAAATACAGCCTTTTGGTTTTGTGGCTCCAGCTATGAAAGCTTCGTAGATGGACAGTCAGGGTTGATGGGAAGAAAAAAACCAAACTAATAATATTAGGGAACATCCTTTTATGTACATTTATGAGATCTACCAGCAGGTGACTCCATTCTAAAATATCTGTATTTTCATAAAAAAAAATGCTTTCTTTCCTACACCCTGAGCATCATCACAATGCCCCCCCTCCATAAGATTTAGCACTCTGAAAAAAACAGTGTTAAATAAATAGCACTTTTGCTTAAGCTATGAACTATTTCTTTTTGAATAACACATGAAATTGAATTAGAGAGATTCAGGGATTTCCAGAACAGCCTGATGTGTTCCTGTCTAATCAGACCTGATTAATTCAAATCAAACTGCAAACCTCAGTTTTATTTTGCTTTAAAAACTCCAGCTCAACAACAAATCAGCAGTATGTAGATATCACAGAGGCAGTTAGCAGGGAAGCCTACAGACACCGAGCCTCATAGAGTCAAATGGATATGATTAAACATTTGGCATCATTTATTAATATTTTATATATTCAAATATATACAGAGGGGATGGGACCAGGCAGAGAGATGCTCTTCACCAGGGACAATTATATTTATGCCTAAGAAGAGCAGATCCAGCTCAGGTGTCAAAGGGTGTTTCTTCAAAATAGAAAAATTATTAACAAATAACAGGGTTATGTGGGAGGGTTTGTAACACAGAACCATGCAATGATCTACACAGATAATCAAAGCGTTTCTGCCATGCCGAGTGCAGCAGAATAAATTAAGCAAGATAAAACAAAATAAAACAATCCCACAAATGCAAGATTGCAAATGCAAAAGAGGCAACCGTGCAAGAGGTATTCCAGAGATTTACTGAGCCATTATTTCTGTGCGGCTCCCAGGCCTGACCAGTTTAATCCACATCAGAGCAGGGACACACACGGGGTCGGGAGGCTGACTGTGGATTTGGGCACTGGGCACAGCTGTTTTCCTTAGGTGCAATCCACTTGTCACTGGTGGTGGCACTTTGCTGGGTGGCAGCATATGTGCTTGCCACATTGGGGACCCGTTATATCCCTTCAGCCTCCAGCCACTTCCCTTCCCTTCTCGTTAGCTGCGTGTCCATATATCCTTCCACACTCCTGCTGCATGGCAGTGCCCTCTCTGTGCCCCCTCTGCCTGCTCCTAGATGGCTTTAATATATGCGGGGCAGAATTATTATATATATTGCCAAATTTATATATATATATATATATGCACACGTAAATACATATATACACACACACACATGCTCTGTGAGGCATCATGTCTATTCTATCACCTGCTCAGAAATATTTTTGCTACCAAGGAGAGCACAGAGAGAGAAGGAAAAGCTGAAGAATATCCAAGGAAATCTTTCAAACATGGTGTGAACCCAAACGAAAAGTGAACAAAGGGGAGGGGATGGACTCTATGTTCACGTGTCGGGCTCTGCAATGACACCCACGGTTCTGCCTGGCACAGAGCATCAGCCCATGTGGATATATCGGCTTGCAGGTGGAGCAGGAGCTGCCCAGAGAGGCAGTTCCATGGTTTTGAGGCTTTGCACTCACAGTGGCACGGCCAGGACCGACTGCAGGACCCAGCCTGGCTCAGAGTGGGGTCACTGCACACAACAACAACAGTTAAGAAGAAATTTGGTTGATGTCTCATTCTGAGGAGCTGTGCTGCCACACTCCTAACTCCAGACACACAGGGTTTCCTACCTTCCTAACAGAGGTTTCCCTCTATCCCTGCTGGGACAGAGCAAAACCTCTCCAGTCTGGGCAGACGAGCTTGCCCAGCAAAGCTCCCAGTTAAGCAGTGCCCGAGCCCGGCAGAGGCTCTTCCTTGGGCTCCCTGCTGCCAGAACAGAACAGCTCCAGATAAAAGCTTTGCACTCCTAAAGAACATTAAAAATGTCACAGCCTCTGATTCACATTTTCATGGCTATACCAATGTCCTCAATGACTGGGATTCGGGTAAGGCCAGATCTACTCCTCATCCTCCTCCAAAGAGAGCATCCCATGCTTTGGGAGCTCCTCACCTGGACGCACGGATACCAGCCGGTCTGGCAGAGAGGCCCCCGAAAAATGCAGATCCACATTCAGCTTTTTATTTTCACATCTATGAGCAAGCTTAAAATCAAAATTTCTACTCATAATAAACCCCCAACTCCAATTAAACTGGTTCTTTAAAAAACAAACAAACAAACTGAACAACAAAAGAAAAACTATTTGGCTTTGATCTGCTTCTTTTTCATTCAAGACACCTTTTAGCATTTTCTAAAACTCTCCTCCCAAGGAAGCAATCACAAAAACCCATTCGGGTTATTTTTATACCATGGTGGGAACACTGAATTACCTTCCTGATGTAGCTCCTGTGTGGGTAAGTGACACGGCCAAGCCTGGATCTGCACATCCCAAACACCTGCTGGGTTTAGCTGCTCCCCGAAGGCAGCAGTTGGGAAAATGCTGTTCCAGCCATGGCCGGGGTGGGTTTCATCCCAGGGAACACCGTTCCTCTCAGCAGCTCGATCCCTCACCAGAGGATTGCCTTGCTCAGCAACAGGTCAGGCCAGCAAAATCCCTCACTTCAGGCTCCCTAAATAGCACTGATGGAGGACAAACCACCCTTGGCTTTCGCTGCAGCCCCATTACATTAATGAACAGCACTGCATAAAAAATTGCTGCTGACAACTAAATCCTTTCATAAGTTAGGATGCTCTTAGACATGCCCCTCCAATCTCCCACCCGCTGTTACACACAAACAGGAAAAAGGCTAAGGAAGACCCAAAATTCAGGGTAAATTTGGTCTTTTCTCTGAGGCAACTATTTGTGAATCAGCACAGAACAGTCTACTCACTTTTGGATGTACTTTTGAGGCAGTTGCCTGGACAGAGTGAGAGAGAACATCTGCAGATGAAGCAGAGACAGGTTTTCCACTGGTACCTGTTGCTGCAGGGAATTGCACAGCCGGGTCAGGAGAGGTGAAAGGATGGAAAAGCCTGGCCGGTTAACGTAAATAGTTACACTCTGCACATACCTTTGGTGCCATCCCGCTGCCCTCGGCATTGCCGGGAATGTTAAGGAGGTGGGAGGCCCCTCTGAGCAGGGCGGTGTCCACAGCTCTCGGCGATTTCCCAAGAAACAGCCTGAGGGGAAAAATTTGACTTTTTCACTGTGGCCATCCCTGGCAGAGTGGCCCATTGCCAACACCGCAGTGGCGACAGAGCACCCGCAGCTCGCGGGCCCCGCTCGGGGAATGAGCCGAGGATGCTGAGCTCCCCTCGCTGTGCTCCTTCCTCTCCACAGAAAGGTTCCGCCTTTTGGGTTATTTCTGTTCAGCACCCCCAGCCACACCACAGGAACAAAAACTTTGCAAACTCCTTGGTACTGAAGCTACAACCTGTAACCAGGGCCAGGGTTTTATCAACCATCGAGATCAGAAGGGGAGTAGCACTTGTAGGACATGAATGGCCAACTCAACTGCTCCGAGAAAGGAGCTGATTCACGCTGCCAGTGCTGCCTCTTACACAGATAATAAACTAGACTGGCCTTTCTCCTGACATCACACTTCAGTCAAAAACTTTCTCGCAAAATGTCACTTTCAAAGTTGCAGCTTAAAAAAAAAAAAAAAAAAAAAGAGGAAAAAGTCTTTATAAAAAATTCATGGCCACAATGATCTGATAATGCAGCTTTCTGATACCAGCAGATGTTTTGTCTAACATGTTCCCTGAAGCTGTACTCTGTGCCTTCATATCTTTCATTTCCAGTTGCTATCTGCTGACTGTGGGATGTCATGTACGTACCCTATAGCGATGCGCAGCCATCGCAGCTCACACCGCCGCGTGTAATGAGCTGCACAAGATGCTTGTCGCAATAACTCCGCACTTCCCCGACCATATGGAACACAACACTCCAAAGCCCACAGACACTTTTTTTTATTACAGTTCAGATCCTTAAAACATAATCTGTGTGATGTCTAGTGAATGTACGTGAAGAGCTGCTGAAAACAAAGTTAACACTTGTTCACATCATCTGTTACAAATGTCCAATTTGGGACAATAAATTTCCTCGGAACCTGTTCTTTTGCTGACTCGTTGCTTTATCTTTTTTCTCTTTCTCTCACGTCGTTTTTTTTATGAACTATGCATATGTATTAAATGGGATTTGTTGTCCCTAGATACCAATTTGCATAAAGTGCAAGCCATCATTGGTTGGAGAGAAGCAAATTACTTCTCCAGCAAGATCACACTTCTTTTTTTTTTTTCTTTTTCCTTTTTTTCTTTTTTTTAATTTTAACAAACCGCAGGCAGAGGCTGTTAACAGCACTTAGCCAGATATGCAAAGTATCACTTTTCTCAAAAGCAGCTTGATCAATGAGCCAAAAAAAAAAAAAAAAAAAGAAAGAGAGAGAGGAAGGGAAGGTATTATTCAGTTAAGTACAATGCAGAAATGTCCCAAGACTGAAGCCATTCACCTGTAACTCGAGCTGCCTGATTCCCAGTAAAACACAACCCCAGCATGGCTTAGCACTCAAAAGGACACAAAGCACAACAGCCCAGCTGAGCAGAGCCTCTCAGGATCACCATTCCATCTTCCCAGTGTCCCAGAGTGCTCCTAGAAGTGCCAAGCGTGCTGGTTCTTTCACATGTTGCAGAAGCCCTTCCTGCTCATCCACATCCCACACATTTACTCATGTTGGACACTCCTGCAGGGCTGTGCAAACACAGCCTTGAAACACCTGTCCAACGCCCTCCCCTCATTTTCCTGGCTCCCTGGCACAGGGATGCTCCACAGCATGGCAGCTGCCATCCTAGCAGGCCTTGGACAAGGGCAATCTCCTTTTTTTCCTTATGCTCTTCATTGCACGCACCTGGGACACGCTGGCAAGAGCCTGGGCTGGGAGAACGTGACAGATTCCCAGGTTCAGAGCAGCCCTGCAGCAGCCCTCTGCTCCTGGCGAGGAGGAGAGACAGAGGAGGGGGGTTCACAAATTCTTCAGGAATCAGATTACCTGAGCAAAGCTGTGGTGCACAGGATGATGCACAAGAGCACCAGCCCACCACTAAAAGGATTTGCAAGCCAGGAGCCAGGCTCAGTCAAAAAGTCTGAGAGAATAAAATCACCAAAGGGAACAAATCAGCAAAGGATGCTGAGCTGCAAAGGTTCCAGCTAGGCCTGAAATTCCCAAGAATTTAGTGCTGGAAAACTGCTGGGGTTGCTGGGGAGAAGTCCTCTCTAAACATAATAATTTCTTCTACTGAGCTCTCTAAAAATGACTGCAGGGTCTGTCTCTGCCTAAACATTCGCTCAGAATTCAATCCCAAATCCATCAATGGGATGTGTTTGGATTATGTTACTTCTGCATTTAATGGACAGATGATACTCTCTAAGAATGGTTCCTGGGATCACACAGAACACTGGCAATTGATTGCAGACACAGGACAGTTCATCTGGGCACTGGGGGTGACTCGAGGTGTCTCTGAGGGAGCTGCGGGTGCCAAAAGAACAAATGAGGACCCGGAGTCTGTGTTTCCTCACTACCTTTAGCATCTATCCAAAGACACACAAATACCCACAGATTTTATGCCGTGTGATGATTTGAAGGTGGAAAAAATAGTTTCAGTCTGCAAAAAATATTGGCAACTTCCTGCAGCTCTTGCAAAAAGGCTAAAATGCCACAATTTCACACATCTCTGCTATTAACGTGTGCTGCTTTGTTTCCATGTTTATATTTGTCACATTTAAAAGGAATAAAATAGAGTTTAAAAGAAGATCCTGACTCCCAAATGAAGGCAAAAGCACAAAGAAGTCATGCAAAGATTATTGAGAAAAACTCACAAGAGGGAATTAAGTGGAGGCTTTGAAAATGGGGCTTTCTTTCACAACCAAGGGCACTGTCACTGCTAACCACCGGAATCGCTGTGGGACCAGGAGAAATCCTGCTTGGGACTCTCCCTCAGACAGAGAGAAGTGCACGGACCTTGTCCCTCTAAACCTGCTGCAGGAAAGGCAGGAAGAGCCCACAGCTTTGCCAGGCTTCTCTCCCTGGAAAGCCCTGGAATACTCACCTGGAAGCACAAAGGCTGCTGTGGGTGGCTCAGTGCAGGAGCACCCACAGCCCAGCCCAGCCCTCTGGATTCAGATGTAGCCAAAGGAATCCATCGCTAAGCTGAGCGCTGCCTACGAGACCCAGAGCTCGGTAACGTGCAATCATGGGCTCCCACTGCAGCAATTCCGCATAAACCCAGCCTTGGAAAGAGGAGTAGCAAAAAAAAAAGTGTTTTTCTCCTTCCTTATCTGTACCCACTCCATTTTACCTAAGGCTCCTTATTAGCTCAGCTGGTGATGTCACTTACTCCACTGGAACCTGTTATCATGGAAGATTCCTCACAGGATTTTCTGTTTTGCCAGCGTTGCTCTTTGTGCAATGTTGTATTTCATTCCATTAGATAAAGGGTTAAGGAATTCACGTTTTACCCATATAGGCTAAGTTATACTCCCTGTGGGTTGCTGGCTTCCCATTGGCTGGAACAATGACCTTGGAAACAGACAAAAATGATGCATTGTTGCAATAAATATTATAGCTTGCACCTGTTTCTAATTAAGTCTGCCAAACAATTTCAGAGATACTGAAAAGAGAAATGTGTTGGCTTCTAATCGGGTGTTCTTTGCTGTTTGATCTGGATTTTTCAGCCCCCCACATGACCTCGCCTTCTTGGTTCTTGTTTTTCTTTTTCTTTTCAGACTTGTAGAAAGCACGAGATTGAAAGAAAGCTTCTGAAAGAGGAACATCTCTGCCTAAAATCAATCGTAACTAAAAACCTGAAAATTGATGGATTTACACCAGGGCTGAAAGCAGTTTATGGCAGGATACCTCAGAAATCTCTAGTATGGATTCTTGGTTTCATAGGTCTGTTCTGGTCTTCTCCTTTTCCTTCACCACCTCCTTCTCCTCTCGCCTCTTTTAAACTTCAAAACTCACAACAACCTCTATTAGCAATCGGGATCAGGATCACTGGGAAGCTGGAGGGTTTTGCAGCTGGAGTTCAACATGTCGGAGAAAAGAGCTGAGGAAGGATTTTCCTGCTAACACTCACCAAGGAAACACAAAGGGAGCAGTGGTCACTTTACCTTCCAGAGTTAAGGACACCTTGGGAAGACTCTGGCAGCTGCTGCTGGCTGATGCCTGCTCTAAGATCCAGCTCCATGGACAAATGCAAAGCTGTGGCAAATGCTGCCACGTCTCCTTAACAGAAGGAGTAAGGAAATACGGAATTACTATTATCTCCTGTTGGTAACTGAGGACTGGAAGCCAGAGCTCAGCCAACACTTCTGGCTGTCAGTGACAGAAGCTGCCCAGTCCCTTTGGTCCCTGTGGGGGTCCCTTTCCTCACGCTGGGATAAGCATTTGTGCATCTGTATTTTGGAACTGATTGAGGAACTTATCCATCTGAAAACTAATCCAGGGAGAAAAAAAAGCAACAGAGTTTGTATTTCAGCCACATCAAGTTCCTGATTTTGGTTTGCAGGCAGCTTGGCAGGGCGGGACTGAGCAGCCGGGACAGAGGGAGTGCAGTGCAGGAATTTTGGAAGGAACTAGACAAAACCACAGAAGGAACACGTTGTGGCCTCAAGAAGACAATGCAGGTCTGCAGAACCCACAGATGCCTCTGTCTGTTGTAAACACCCCCAAGCTCCCAACCCAGCAGAGGTCTGCTGCCTGGGCACCCTGCTCCGAGCCACGCAAGCCTTCTTGTGGTGGGCAGCAGATCTCGGCCGTATCTGTCTGGCGGAATTGGCTGACCCTCTGCCCAGGCAAAAATGAATTATTTGGGGGTGGAGGCTGCACGGGAATTGTTTCAGCAGCCATACTAATGAAGGTGGGATCAGACAGGTTAAAATAAGTGCAGACACAAGGAAGGTGTGGGAAGGGAAGGGAAGAGCTCAGCCTGTGCGGTGGGATGACGCCCTGCATCAGGATTATGGCAAGAGTTTTTTCCAGGAGGAGAGACGGAACTACAGAGGTATTTTGCAGGGTTAGCACGCCTTCCCCTGTCTGATACACTCTCTCTTTTCCACTTTTCCCTTGGTGGCAGGTAATAAAATGCCTGCTGGTACCCCCCATGACTGGAGGTACCTGGAGTGGTTCAGCCCATCGTGAGTGCTGTGCCAATCATTTAACAATTCCCACAGCTGCCTTTGTGAGAAGCCTCTCTCTTAAGCCTCTGGTTTAAGAATTTAGAGTAATCATGTAAAAATGATACCCCTGTGCTCTATGATCCGCTGAATCTCACTAATGCCGGATCCCAGAAGAGGGCTTATTAATGAAAAGATGCAATGCCTCTCTCTCTGCTCATGTTTCACATGAATATCTCTCATGGATTCGGCAGTAAAGCGCACTGCTGATAAAGTGAGTATAATGAACCTCCGTGCTCCTCGAGAACGGAATCTCGGACTGATGAAGTGGTTACCTGCTCCACTTCCCAGCACAATGGCAGGCTCCAGAGGCACAGGGAGAGGCACCCGGCTGCTGCGGGAATAGCGGCGCAGCACCGCCAGCTCCCAAATCCAGGCTCTGCTCTGCCATCGATGCCTTTGGCTGTGTGAAGAGATCAGGAGTTTGGAAGGGAGCAGTTCATAATTAGCTGAGAGAAATGAAATTAGGTTTTACTGTAAATCACTGAGTCAACAGACAAAAGGATGGTTTTAAAGGGACAGCAGCACCTTGAGGCTACTCTGTGTCCTTCCAACATCACACAGGAGTCAAAAACCCCGCTGGCTCTCGACACTTCACCAGCTTTCCAGCAAGGATGAGCACCAAGTGTTCTGCAAACAGCAGGATTCTGTTTCCAGCCCCTGACATCTCACTAATTTTCAAGAAGTCACTGAAAATACTTTCAAGTAGCGCATATGTCCTGAAGTTCCTCTGCTAACGGCAGCGGATTCTGCCATCGAGAATTTGAAATTGTTATAAACTGCAGCTGCTTGAAAACAATCAAACAAAGCAACCCCCCACGCTAATAAGAAGAAAGGTGGATTCCATGTCTATCCATGGGAAAAGAAACTAAGTGACTACCCAGAAAGCACTCTGAGGCAAAGAAAAGGAGCAGGTAAAACACTGTAGGCAGCAGGGCAATCAGGCTCTATATTTCTCTGAGGCCCTCTGTGATTTATGATTTCCATTAAAGGGAACACATGCCTTACAAATTACCCCTAATCTTAGCATCAATAGGGTGGAATGGGACAAGCAACAAGAGTCTGGAAGGTGTCACTCTGGAGTATCCCGAAACAACCACAGAGACCAGCATCGAGTCCAACAACCAGACTGCATCTGCTCAGTGCATCTCTGATACCTGGCTCACCTTGGCAAAGCCAGCCCCACGCAGCCAAAGCCAACCTTCTCAAACCTTCTGAACATGCAAAACTATCACAGAGATCGCAGCACTGAAGAGTGAATACGATCACATCTCGAACTCCAGCTGTCATCCTCTGCGTGTCACCAGCCCATGGAAAAGGGAGCATTGTCCCTCACTGTGAGGGGATTCTCTGCTTAGAGGGAACTCAAACACCCTGAGCTCTAAAGGAGGGGCTGCACGTTGCACGAGCACCTTGGGCACAGCTCCCTGTATTATTCATTCCTAAATGCCCCCTGTGTTGTCTTTAGAGAGGGAGGCAGCCACGCCACCTTTCCGTGTGTGCTTTCCTCCCTTGGCTTTCACATTTCTTCCACACGCAGAATGTACTTAACTCGCTGCTTATTGAATGAAGGATTAGTATTATTTTCCTTCCTCCAGTGAACTTTGTTTCACTTCATCCTGCATACATTTGGCTGGGCTGTGTTTTCCTGCCAGCACACCACTGTTCAGCAAACTACCGTGCTTAAGGCCAGCCAGCTAACACAGTGATTCCTTTTTACTCCCGAGGAGTGTTTCCGTAATCACGGCTGTGCTGGGGGATGAATGACAGCTTACACCAAGAAGCACAAAACGCACTTCCAGAAGCTTTGCCGAGCTGGGACAGAGCTAAAGCAGCTTCAAACTGCCAAGACATTCGAGACATCCAGGGGAAGACACATTTGGAAATGGAGCCTGCTCCTTAGCTCCCCAGCTAGCACAGATGCTGACCAAAGACTGGGAGGGGAGCTACTTCCCCATCCTCTCTTTTCTGTGCTGTCACATCTCACATTGAGCCAGACTTTTTCTCCTCA
The DNA here is from genome assembly GCA_013398955.1 of Callaeas wilsoni. Lineage (NCBI taxonomy): Eukaryota > Metazoa > Chordata > Aves > Passeriformes > Callaeidae > Callaeas > Callaeas wilsoni. The sequence goes on from VWPU01016798.1 coordinate 71,995, forward strand.
AAAATTAGGATAAAACTAATAGGTAACAAATTTGCAATGGCTCTGTATTTACAGTCTCTCTTTTTTGTTGTTGCTGTAGTTAAGATTGGTTATGTTGCAAGGAGAAAAGAAAGGTTTCTTTCCAACTCTTGGAAAACCAGAGTAGAAGTTCCTGTTCACATCACTGCAGCAGTGCAGAGCTCTCTGGTGGAAGTGTTTTCTTTTTCTGGTGGAATTATACCTCAAGTCCTGTTAGGTAGTTCCTCTCTTTGTTCCTGTGAGCCAAGATCATGCTATGCCATGCTTATAATATAACCTCGCACTAAAAAGGAGATTACAAAGGGGGCAAAATGCCCTAGAGGGTTCCCCTTTATCAGAACCTTCCCTGTCAGTTTGCCTTCTCATTTTCTGAGCTCTTGTCTGATTATTAGTGTACTGACAGAATAAAAATAACCTCATATTCCTACATGAATCATAAATAAAACCCTTTTATTTCATCAAAGAGGTTGGCAGGTTTATAGTCCTTTGCAATGCATGCACAATGTGAATGACATACCTTTAATTTTGCTGACAAGCTTGTCGGGGTCCTAATGAAAAAGAGTGAAAAGTGGGTGACTTCTCTAAAGGTTTAGCAGTTGCTTTTTGGTGAGGATATATATTTCACCTTGCCACTGTAATCAAGGAGCCAACTGATCTTGGTAATGAACTCTTCAATTACCGTCCACTCCTAACTCTTCAGGAATGCCAAGGCAACAATACCACAGTGATTATTGCTCATATTACACATTAAAGCAACCTGGGGGGAATAAAGAGGGGGAAATGGGGAAAGAAAACCTGAGCAGGGTCTGTGGTAGAGCTACAGGTGTCAGGGTGCATCAGCAATGATCACATTCCAGATTTTGGTCATTCTGGATTTATATCCCTGCTGTACACCAGCCAATAATAAAATCACCGTTCACGCCTGGATTTTGACAGTACGTATTCCTCCCCATTTGTTCCAGCAGACCCTTTGCTTTTAGAAACCAATATCAAGAATGGTAAAGGGTACCTTGGGACAGCCCCATCAAAAAGGAGAGAACAGTGCAGAGTATTCCTTTTGGTGCCTCTGACAAACGAGCTTCCTGATAAAGGTTGCACAAAGAAAGAAAGGTCCAGGTACACAGAAAACAGACACTGGGCAAACAATCAGAAAATCTTTCCTATTTGCACTCTTGCATAGAGTTAAAAGGTTAATTACTCTCAAAGAGGGACGCAAACAGTTAAAAATACATATTTTTAGCAGTATTGAGAGTTCTTTCCCCTTCTTCAACACATCCTTTCTTATTTCTCCTTTCCTTTTTCTGTCTCCTATTTTGCTCGTGTAAAAGTCATGAAGAACACAGAGCCCCACATTTGCTTCCTGACCACAAACAAACCGTCAAAGCCACAACCATTTTCCCTTTCATAAAAAGATTCCTGCTTTTTTTGGAAGTGTCTCAGGTCTTCACTTGATAATTCTGAAAATTAGAGGAATATGACAGCTTTATTTGATCACTTGGAGCTTATTCTTCCTTTCTGATGGCGATTCCTGTCTTTAGCAACACCTCATCAGAGAAGGTTTGGGATTTGGCGAGTTATACTGGCCTGATTGCTGCTCTTTTTTGACTCTTATTTTTTTGGTTTTGGTGGGGATTTAGAGGTGGGGATGCTGAGAGAGAAAATGAGAGGGACGTAACTAAGTTCATCTGAGCAGAGAAAGAAACAGGGGTTGTGTGTGCAGGATCGTGCATACATGGGGAGGTGGGGCAGAAAAAGGGAAAAATAATATGGACACTGGATTCCAGATTGCTATCTTGACAGGATTTTACAAGATTCCAGAGCTGCACTTTTAATTTTCATTACTTTCTATCTTCCTTTGAGAAGCTCAGGAGCAGTATCTAATTTTATTAGGAGCTTTTCATCAAACGTGGATATCTTGCTTCCTCCAGGGATTCCCTAGCCACAAAAACATCAGGTTCTGTGAAACATTAGCTAATCCCAGTTAGAGTTACTTGACCCTATCAAGCTAAGAAATAAATTTTACTCTTCATGAGAGTCCTACTGTTTACACTCCAGACACAATTCTTAGATCTCAAAGTTTTCAGAGGAAAAACATATTTCATAATGCCAGAAAACTGGCCTTAAAGACCTGGGCCATACCAGCCTGAAACTGTTTCTTGTTTCAAATTAAATACAATGACAGACTTCCTCCTGACTGTGGATGACACCAGGGCCTCATTTTCTTGGCATAAAATGCAGATGGGTGAAGGGCAGGAGCCACATCCAGTCCCACATCGTTACCTCTGTGGCTCACAGAGGGAACTGGTGAGAATCAAAGCCCTTCTCCCTCCCTGCCCAGAGCAGAACAAACTCCTCAGCAGGAGCTCGGGGTTTGGAGAGCCTCTCAGAGCGAGGGTTTGGGTGGGGAGTGACTGCCCCAGCAGGAAGGTGCTGCTGGCAACCAGCACAACGCCAATGCTCTGGAAAACAGAGAACCAGGCACTACTGCTGTCACTTGTTCAGCTGTTTGCAGTGTAAGGTCTTGCTGGAACAGGTAAAGAAAAGGCTCGTATACTACAAAATTATCAGTTTGTTATGACCACTGATAATACTTTATAGTACTTAACATGCTACTTTTCATCTTCAAAGCGCTTTGCAAATATTAATTAATCCTCACAATCTGCCTGTGGGGTAAGCAAGGGCTGCTGCTCCCAGAGCTCAGGCACAAGGTTAGCTGACGTTCCCAAGTCCAGAGGGTCAGGATCAGCCCCTGCACGTCCTGCTCTGATGCCCAAAATATTTAAAGATGGTGTTTCCCCTCCTCTTAGATGGGGTGGTGAACGTGCACCACTTTTGCGGTAAGTGAGATACCTTCTTAAAGCGCTGGCTTGAACGGACAACTGCAGCTGCTGGACAAGGCTGCAGCTTTCTCCCTTCCCCCGCAGTTCTGCACTGATGGGAGAGGTGGGCAATTACTGCCGGCTGACTAAAGGTCTGGGATCATGGAAGAGTTCTAAAACTACCCCCCAAGCCCTGCTTTGCAGTGGAGAATTGTGTGGGTACACAAAAGCGATCAGAGCTTAAAGAAGCAGCAGATTTCTTTAAAGATTTACCAGGCCACCATCACTGAGACATAACTAAAGGAAGAGTTTCACTGAAAGCAGCTTGTGTTTGTGAGGACTGATTAGCCTAATGTTTGGGTTTTCTTCACTTGTGGTTTTGGGTTTGTTTGTTCCATTTTTAAACAACTTCCAACACTTTCAGTGCTAACAACGAAGGAAGGTTTAGAGGGAAGGACAGGCCCATGATGTGGTTTTATTTGTCCACGCTTCTTTGAGTTGGTAAATCACACTGCATTGCTTTATTGAGTGTCCCTTTAGGAGTATATTGGAAAAAATTCTATCTGCCACAATTAATAGAGTGCCTAGTGCATCACGCGGCACAGCCCCGGCGTCGGAACTCGGCATTCTCCGGGAGCCCTTTGGTCCCACACTGGATGCCAGAAAGGATAGTGGCTGTGACATGTGATACAACTGCTGATAAATGATGGTGATAATGCAGAACAAAAAGGCTAATGAGTTCTCCCCAACACCACGCTACTTTCATGAAATGAATGTGATGATGGCCCTATTTGCTACCGTTTTTCTCTATTTTTTTGGCTAGTGAGTTACTTATCCCTGTACCTGCGTGTTGGCTTTATCTTGTCTGCATAATGCCATGGAGAGACAGCCAAAATTAATGTCAGCATCTGCCTTCACTTTTAAACTATAAAAGAGCCTTTGAAGGTAGAGTAAACCAAAGAGGCCAGTAACTAATTATAACCCATTGTACTGGACTTTGGGAATAATGAATAGAAGCTATTCCCCGTGCGCTTAGCAGAGACAGTGGTGCCTTTGTGGTGAGGGAGATCCCTTCACTGGACCAGAGAGAGGAGAAATGGGATTGTTAATGTATGTAAGAGGCAGGAGGATTTCTATGGTGCTATTTCACTGCAGAGGCAGAAGGGAGCAGAGCCAATCATGGGAAGCGTAAAGGTGTGAAGGCACAAAGATGGAGAGTTGATTAAAAGCACCGTGGGGAGCGCGGGCGAACAAATCAATGGTAATGATGGAATTATGCCCGAGCGGAACCCAACAGTCTGCGGTGTCCCGGTGACTCGGAGCTGGGGATTAAACGCTGCAGGAGCAGAGCCGGCCCTTGTCCAGCCTGCCAGCACTCAGGGATGGGCTGATCGATGGGATGGGTTCTGCTGCACAACGGGGTGAGCTCTGTGGGGCAAAGCCCGAGCCCAGCGCGGGCACCTCTGCACCCTGTGAGGTGTTAGGGCGGAATCCTGCCCAGGGTGCAGGAGCAGTGGGGTCGGGATGCCCACACGGCTGTCACGCCCGGAGTGGGACAAGACTCAGCTGGGGGAGCGGAAGCACGACACAAGGAAAGGTGAAAGATGAGGGGAAGGACCCTGAGGGTGCTCAGTGAGGTCGGGGAGGCAGGGGAGCAAAGCCACAGAGCATCCTGGTGGTGCGGGGACACGAGCGGCACTGGGGACACGAGCGGAGTAGCCAGGCAGGGGCTCAGAGACACGGGCAGGATCTGAGGTAGCCCAGATCAGAGCTGGCTGCAAAGGCACTGAGAGAAAGGCCTGGAGCAGCCTGCAGGGAGGGAAGAGAGGATTGGAGCAGCTGCCAAGATCAATGCAGGCCTGGCTGGAGCTGGGGCAGCACAGGCTGAGGGCTGCCGGCCCTCCCTGAGCTCACCCTGCTGGCACTGACACCTCTACAAGCAGAATTACACAAACACAGACTTGGTTCCCTTCTCCTTTCCTCTTTTAGGGACTCCTCTGCTAGTTTGGGGCACACATCTTTATGTACATACATATCCCAGAAGCCCCTATCCCTGTGGCAGAGTCACTAACCCCACCTGGCTTTGTGGTTGGTGACCTCAGAGGCTGTGGGGACCACCTGCCTGCCCCAAGTTGGTCACACAGGGTTGCCAGAGGGGAATTAAAAGGGTGAAGAACGAGCCCAGGAACAGAGCCTGTCCAGACAGAGGTCTGTCCATAAGGGACTATGCCAGAACACGAAGCAGCACAGAAATTTTCTCTCCGACGGCATCGGCCCCACCAGCCCAGAGGCAGCTGCAAGGGCAGCACTGCCCATGTGAGGAATGCAAGAGGACAGTTTGACCTCAGGTTTTGCATGACAGGACATCCTCCCACACCGCACAGCCAGAGCCAGACCTTTAGCAAACAGAAGGGCCATCACGCCTGGCCTTTTGGCACGAACTCACGGCGAAATAAGTGAAAGCTAAACATTTTCAAAGTCAAATATTTGCCCAGTGGTGAAACAGACCACTGCAGCCAGAGAGAAGCTGTTCCTAGGTGGCCTCAGCCTGTGCAGATCCTGCAGAACTGCTCTGGTGGTCTCTGTTAAAGAGACCTTCAGATTGCTGGAGCCTACTTGTGCTCAGGCCAGCTGGGGAAGAGAGAGCCAATTTTAGTCATCCAGAGTCTCCAGAAATAAAATTCTCAAAAGGAAAAGACAAAGACTCACAAGGAGAAAATGCACAGATTCCTTCCAAATGGTCTTAATGAAGATTATTTAAATATGGAGAGTTAAAATATCCCATATGTTAGCTCCCTTATGGATCTCTTATACAGACTCAAGCCTGAGCACAAACTAATAAACCCCTTATCAAGAGAGGAGCTCAATACCAAAAAGCAACAATCTGGTGTTTGGCTGCTTCTTTGCTTTTTCCTAATAATAGTGTGTGAAAAGCCTAAAAGGAAAGAATAAAGCTCAGAACTGGGCTTGGGCACGTGGCCCTGAACAGGCCCGAGCTCCAGATATGTTTCCTTCACTCTTGAAAGCAGCAAGCACCAGAAAGTGGAGAGGGAGACCTAGACACGGCACAAATATTAAATGTAAATACAACACATTCCAGCACAGACCCGTCACTGAAACAAGCCCTAGAGCAAAGCTCTCTCTTCCTGTTGGTGACAATGCAAAGGATTTCAGCATAATGGTATTTACTCAGGTAAATGAGAGCTGTAATGCACTTCAGCCCTAGAAACAAAACTGGAGCTATTTAAGTGTCCCGTTTTCAGACCTGAGGGTTTATTTGCACGTGGCTGTTGACTTCAGTGGGAGTCACCACTGCCACCAAAGGCTCTGCTCTGAGAGCCTCCTCAGCAGGAGAAATGGGATGGAAAATGATGCCCTTTAGCTTCAGCTCAGCAGAACCCAGAGCGAGGAAGCACAGACTTAGTTTAGATACAAACAGGAGTCACTTCACCATCTTTTACTTCCCTTTCCCTCAGTAAACTGGGAATAGATATATTCATTCCCTTGAAGATCTCTGGCTGAGAATTAACCATTATTATTGTCAGGTACACTCATACTAAAAGGGGATGCTAACAGGGTCAGTAACATGTCTTGTCTAGTACAGAGCATTTTTTTGCACATGAGGGTGCTGGGAAGTTTTAGTGAGCACCTTTTCTTTTGCCTGTGTACCAGTCAGAGTCACTTACTTGCTTAAAATAGATTTTGCTACTTATTTTTTAAAACATATCTTCTCAAGCTTTTCAACCCAGAGTATGCCGTTTCAGTGAAGCTCTCATGGTCATGTTCATTCTAAACTCAACTCCAAAAACTGACCTCTCTGAGGACGAAATTTTCTTTAAAAATATGATGTGGTAATTCCATTTCTAATAAAGACTACACAACCGTCTTCACGTAAGGAAGGCACTTGGAAAAAAACCCCATTTTGTTCTTGTAGATGCAGCAACTTGAGAAGACAGGAGTGAGTGAACAGCGGGCTAATCATTCTGTCTCCACTGACAAGCAGGGAAGGAGTTAATTATCTGCTTCTTTTCACTAATTCTCTTGCAGAGCTCGGTTGCGCATATTAAATGTCTAAGTTACCAGATTTAAAGAAAAACTTGATCTCAATTTGGCTACATATTAGAAGTGCCATTCCCTGTTGTCCTACCTAGCACTGCTAATTGCATACGTTTAGCCCTCTATTGGAGAATAATTTAGCTTCAGATTGAAAAGAAACAGCCCTGGCCTTGGTTATTTTGGCATACAAGACTCCAGTATGACTCTGTTTTCAAAGCAGACATTAATGATTCTAAAACTAATATTCATTGTTTGAAGAGGCATAGCAGCCTTGGCATTTACTTAACCTTTTGTCTCATGTATGAGACTGAGTCAGCCTAAATCCTTTTCTTAATTAATATCTATTCTTTTTTTTTTTTCTGTCCAACATTATTTATTAAACAATTTGCATGCAACAATTAAGAGTTGAGAGATTAGGAAAAAAACCCCACTATAGGAGCAAGCTCACTTGGTACAACAACAACCATGAAACTGGTTCTCCAGCTCAAACAAAGCTCTGAGCAGGGATGAGAGGGGAATGGGGAGTGAGGAAGGTCAGGTAAAAAAAAAAAAACCTCAAAACCAAGTCCCACCATTCACCTCTTAGCCCTAACATTAAGCTATTCCCTACTAAAAAAGTAATAATTCTAGAGGGAAAGAGATAAAATACTACTGGAAAAGCATAAAACCCCAGGATTTGACACCTCCAGTGAATGTCAGTGGTGACAGTTATGGTTGTGAATAAAGTGCAATCACTGAAACTGTTTGCTTATTGCTGCAGTAGAAAGAAATTATCATTTCAGCTTCCTGTCGTGCCTCAGAGGACAGCACTGCCTGCTCCACATGAGCCGCCCCACCTGGAGCTGCCTGCTTCTCCAGCCTCTTTGTTTCTGTGCGCTTCCTCGCACTTTTGGGATCACAGCTACAGTGAGTAACTTGCCGAGAGCGCCACAAAGACCCTTAGGAACGTTCGGATCTACGTGGAAGTTGGCAAGGACACCTCTGGCAAAGGCAATCAGCCATTCTGGGGTGGCATCACGAGTTGTATGACAAACACAGAGCAGGATGGCAGCTGCACACACACGGAATTCACCCGGAACAGAGGCTCCAGCATCTCTCCTCACCTTTTCTCCCAGGCAGCAGCTCTGTGGAGTCACAGACACTTTGCCCAGGGGACTGTCTGCAAGACCAGAGCTGAATCACCTTTTATATCCCACCAGGGCTGGGTGACAAACGAGACCTACAGGAAAAACTCAACGCTCTCCCAAGAAATACAGGAGTATACGAGCTGTGTCCTGCACCCGTCAGGATACCCATCACCCCACAGGAACAGGATTTGCTGGCATCAAAGTCATCCCAAATCCTCTATTAGCCAACCCCTAATGCTCTTGGGATCTCCTTTCTGAAAGGCTTTAGGAGATCCCTGGGCACCACACAAAGCTCCCGGCCCATACCTCTCACATGAACCAACAGAGAGTGAACCTGCCTACCCTGTGACAAAGTCATGACTTGCCTGGGGGAAAGGCACAGTGAAGAGACAAAATGGGACCGGTGCTTAGAAACTGTCCCGAGAGCTGAACTGGACCCCTGCCACTGTCTCAGTGCTCCCAAAAGAAACAGTCCAGGGATCCAGATGTGTCATTTTCTCCACAACTACCTCACCAACGTGACACTAAATATTATCTCAGACATAGAGTTCAGCAGGTAATTTCAGGGCATGAACTTTGGCAGCAGGTTTTAAAATCCAAATGCACGTCTATAAACCCAACATATTAATAACTTAACAGTTTTCAATAAGACATCAACATTTGCATGCATCTTCCTACTTGTTATGTGCAGTACTACATTTTTTAATGTTTCTTGGATGCTGGCCAGAGAGTCTGAGTCCCTAGTTAGTTCATCTATTACTTTCTTGCCACAATAGATCTGGGTCTTGGCCAAGTACTGGACTCATACTGCATACAAAAACACAAAATTCTCTCCCTTATCTGTTGATAGTCTTCACTTCCCAGGGAAGGGAGAAAAAAAAGAGCATAAATTAAGATAAATAAGTAAATACGTAAAAATGCAAGACTAACTGTAGTAGAAGTATTTTTAGCATTTTTTAGCACTACATGTAATCAAAAGATTTCCTTATGTATTTATACTGCTTTAGTCTCCCAAGTGTCTAATTCATGACTATTCACCTGAACAGGAGAGGAAGATCTCTTCTTTAAATCCCTCCTGGAGCTCCTCAGGCTTTCCACAAGAGTGAGCAAGGTTACCTGACCTGAAATAAAACAGGGGAGGAAGAGGCTTCAGTACCATCCTTCCTTTTTCAGTGTTTCTCAGCCTATGGACTATGGAGGGGTTTAAAGAGGCCATGAAGGGTTAGAGGCGGCCTCTGTTTTACATTTGACCTTTTTATCCCTTACTCAGAGCCTCTGGTGCCTTCAGAGGAAGACGGATGAACACAGAGGAGATGCCTTTTCAAAGAGATTTGAAAACATTGTCCAGCGCAGTTCTGGTGGCAGGGCAGTGAATGTTGCCTTTTATTGTGGGTTTAAGGTGGCAAACTCATATTTAGATTAACAAAGAGCAAGGAAAAAGGAGCGGGTGACGCAACGAACCCGGCTGTGGCTTTCCAGCCACGTTAATCCCCCAGCAGCCTGAGCTGCCCCTGAAAGGGCTGGGCCTGCCCACTCGCATGTTTTTTGCCCACTTGAAGATCTGCATTTCACCAGAGAATAAGGAGGCTATGACTTCCCCCGACCCTAAAAACGCGCCTCGGTGCTGCTGAGCACCCAGAACCATCACACTCCTTGGAGTGGGGCAACGGGAATGGCGTTCCTGCCCTTGGTGACCACGGAACCATGACGGAAGCCGAGCCAAGGACATGTGGAGCAAGGTCAGGAGCAGCAGGGAAGGCATCTCACCTTCCTCTGGGCTGCTGCTAAAATCCCATCCCAGCCCACGGCGGAGCACTTTGCTGTCAGTGTAACACTGATCCCAGCAGTCGCTGGGCTGACTTGGAAGATTTTGCTATTAATACCAAGGTAGATGAAAAATTAATAGAACACATGATTCCTGTGCCTTCTGCTAGAGCTATGTGAGTGTTTTTTTCTGTTAATTTGCCCAAATAAAGCATCAGTGCCTTAATTTCCATTGTTTCAGAAATTAGATCCTCTTGAAGAATGAAAGGATGCTGCGTTCGAGAGGGGTAGCATTTTTATGAAGACACGTAATTAAAGGAAGCCATTAAAGATACTTGTAAAAATGATTCAGATTTTTATATGTGATGACTAACTAACTTATTATTGCTATTCTTGGTCAGAGATTAATGGGAATTTCTTAAAGGATAAAGAATTATTTAACGAGCTGCAGGATATGTATGGGCTTGGAATACACTCTAAAAGTGTGAATAATAGGAAATGTGGCTGTTTATGTCCTTAACTAATGAACCAAAGCTAAATCCAGAAATAGCAAGATGTCAAAAAAACCCAAACCCCAAACTAAAAAAAAAACCAGCCAATACCCAACAAGCAAGTGGATGTTTTTTCCATGAATCTAAACATAAACTTTAGCCAAAAATCCCCCCTGTTAAGAACTTCTGGCTCCCATGTGCTCTAAGTCAAGGTGGTAGAGGAACACACCAGCGTGATCTCAGAAATTACTTAGAAGCACCAAAGACTGTAAAGAAAGAATTTAAAATCAGGGGATGCTGAATATTCTACAACTCCTTGTGAGGGGAAGGAGACAGTAAGGCAGAGAGAACCAACCTCTACTGCTTGCAAGAGCTTCCCGTGAAGAAATTGTCTTTACAGGGTGATGACAACAATGTGCGTGGGCAAAGACTTCTGTGCAAGCAAAACTGACTCCTAAGATCACAAGTAGCAGAGTCACTTGATGGTTCCCTTTCTGACGGCCCACATGGACAGCTTTCATTTTCCCGGTTCTTCCAGGACCTTAGCACAGGGAATATCACATCCCCTCCGGGCTGCAAAGCCCGTGCCAAGAGGGAGTGAGCATCTCTAGGCTGACATTGGCACTAACGGAAGGGAGCAGGTAACACTTCAGGAGAGAAGGAAGTGCAAGGCAAACCGGTTTCTCAGGCAGTTGAAAAGAGTGTTTGGTTCTTTTCACAACTGATTTGAGAAGTGTTTTCTGCAGGAACTGCTCAGAGCAACAAACTGCAGCAATTCCTGTGCCCAGGTGAAGCAGCAATAGTTCCCTCTCTGTGGCTGAAACAAATAAACACAAACCAGCTGTTTTCCAAAGCAGATCCCAATCAAGCCAGGCAGTAGCAGTGAGGCTTCTGCAGCCTGACACCCAATTATTTTAATAACCACTACATCTTCCCCCTCTCAGGGCTCACTGGGCTTTTTCCTTTAACTTTCTGAAGGCACACAAAGAACTGAATAACCTTTTCTCTGCGTACCTGGCTACAGCCACATCACTGAGGGGGGTCCTTTCGACATTTTAAAGGACCTGAAGTGTGTGACAACATGGCACTGCAGTCAAGAATCTTGCCAGGGAACAGAATAAGAAGATTTATTTTATTTTTAATATTTGAAAGATTTCAAAAAGCATTCAACTGGATTTCTCACTAAGAGGATGAGTGAAGAGAATCCTTTGTAACTAAGCTGGGAGGCCCAAGTCTTTTATCCATTGTTACACAGTTTTTCCCCAGGGCAGAGTTAGGAAGGCCTGCAAGCCCCAGCAGCTTAACAAGGCGAGTGCACTGGGTGGGCTTTTCTGCCATTGCCTAAGCTTCTCCAGAGGAAGGAGCCGCAGGAGCCGAGCGGTCCCGCGCTCATCCCAGGCCCTGACGGGCGTTATTTGGGAAGATCCTGGCGGCAGCGGTGCTCCCCCAGCCCTGACTCTGCCCGGGCTGCCTGCAATGCACACCCACCCGCTCAGTGCCCAGCCACCTCTGCCTCCTCAATAAGCCACCAGCAAAACCATTCCACACAAGATTAGTAGCAAATTGGCACTCAGATTAATTGCTGTGCATCGGACTTCACCAAGCCGATGTCAGCTCTTTCAAACCCTCACACACAACTGGTTGGTCAGAGATACCTTATCTCTTCCAGGATGGGCTGTGTAACAGGAGGAAACCGGTGGAACTGTGCTGCTCACACCTTTCTTTTCTTCCCCTTTGAACTTTTAAGATCTGTATGCGAAAACCCTTCAGCCCTGATGCAAACGAGCTGGTGGGTTTTGATCGCATGGACCTGGATATTCCTGAGCTTGGTTTACAGCAGAGATGGACCCACCTGCCTTTCCCAAGGATGTCTGGGTCTGCCTGAAAGTGAGAACCTCCCTGAGTGATTCCCAACAATGTGAGAAGAGCTCAGGGCCTGAAGCAGGACACCCAGCACACGTTCTTACCCCCAACCCCACAAACTTGTTGTAGGACTTGGCCAGCCTAGTTCACTACAGAGCCATAAATACGCAAGATCCAAGTGGGTAATGTTTTGCTTGGCAGCGTTTCACAGCCCTGCCGGTGTCTGTGAGAGGTACAGGAATGAGGAGCAGCAGAAGGCCAAGGATCACCCCGTCCATTTGTGCCTCAACAGAGGCATCAGAGTTCACCATTCAAAGGTGCTCTCAAATTAAAGGTGAAATAAAAGAGCTGTTAAGTAATTAAGCCACTCTTTTCCTGACTTGCTGGGAAACTTGTGGGACACTAATACAGCACAAATTTTGAGGGTAAATGTCTTACGTATGAAACCAGAAGCAGAAGAATAAAGAGTTTGTAAATAACAATGGCAGTATTTGCTTCCTTGATCCCACTGGAATTAATGGTCTGTGGTTTAGGTACATGTCAGTGCCATAAAGCAGGATATTTCTGGGGACTGGGAAGTGGCTGCTCCATGTGTCAGTGATGGAGTTATGGAGCGGCAGCGGCCATTTCATGGTCAAAGTTACAGAAGGGTTTTTACTATATGCTCAACTCTCCCATTTATACAACAAAAAGCTGAAGAAATTCCTAGGTCAGACCTGGAGCCAAGGTTAAATTTTTTCTATAAAATTGGAAAGGGATCCAGCCAGAGATTTTCAAATGATGGCACCCCTGAAAAAACACAGCTCAAGCACAGACTGTGCCCTCCCTGCTCTTCTCACACAGGGGTGAATCTGGGTATGAGCAAAACTGTTTGACAAAATTATTGCCCCTCCAAAGCCTGTTCTCCACTAAAGCCCAGCTCTCCTCCAGTCTCACCATTCCCATGGAGATGCTGGAATGACCCGAGAAAAAAGCATCTTACTTATGTGCTGTATTTTAATGTTTATGGTATGGCTTTTTGTATAATAGGAATAATCGCTATTGCTTTGTAGTACACTTACAACAAATAGCTTTTGAGATTGCTCAAACACTTTAGCTCCACTTCAGCTCTTAATCAAACTCAGCAGCTGTTTATTGCAATTACACCATAAAGCGATAGACATTATCCCTTAACTAACTGTCTTATTAATATAGGTAGTTACACAGCTATTTCATAGTTAGTCTTAAATAACTGCTTTTAATTATTTTATTAACATAAATAACCATCTCAATAAATTTAAATTAAATGCATATGTGAGAAAACGCAATTTAAAGCATTGCACAGAATTGCATCTGTTTACTAATGTTTAAATTGATGTAATTGTGTAATTCAATTAAAGTACAACTTTAATTTATTTCAATTTTGGATGGTCATGAAACACCTAAGACACCAGAACTTCCTAAACATTGAAACGGGCACTCTCTGCTCTTCTTGTGTTGCTTTATTTTCTTGGCAATATTAGTTTGCTGCCAGGCAAATGAGATTTCTCTTTACCCACAAATCTTACAATTTAATATCCCCATTTAATTTTGTTTTCTTCCCATTCCCAAAGCAACAGATGACTGGATTGTATTTTGCCTTTTGGTTCAGTTGTGCAACTTTGCTTTCAGTGGAGAACAGGATTTTACTTTCCTGTGCAGCGCTGGATCCTCCATGTCTTATGCCATTTGTTCTGCTGGGATCAAGCTCTTTGCCTTCAGCTAAAGAGAAGGCAGACGTTGCCTGACCTGGCCTGAAATCCCATTTTTCTTCCTCAAGGGGGCTGGTTTATTGTACAGGGGGCTCATCCATCCCCAAAATCCCGCACTGCAGAGGAGGCAGCGCTCGCACAGCAGCTTTTATCCCCCAGAGCCACCATGGAACGCGTCTCTGGAAAGGGACCCCAGCCTGGATTAGTGCATTCCACCCCTCATCTCCCAGAAGGGTCTGCCCAGCACACTGGCTTATTCAGATGCTCTTTGGGGATGAAACCAAAAAATCTCCTCTCCTTACTCTGGTTTAGATGCCTCCCTCGAAGGATAAAGAGGAAAATGCTTGCTGGAGAGCAAGGAGAAAAGGAGAGGGACTCCCTTCACCCCTCGGAGAGAACAGATGATGTTAGGAAGCCCTGGGAAAAACTAAAAGTGGCAAATGTAAGGCAAGAACGGGGTGAAAATGAGGCTGGAAAACATAAAGATGCAAAACAAGGTGAGGAGGTCTCGCATAGTTTCCTGCCAGCTCAAAACTTTTTAATTCTGTAGTTGATGTAGGGACCTGCCAATGTGAACTGCAACCTCTCGAATCACAGCAAACCCCTCAAAAGTAACTGGGATGTATTGAGAAAAAGTGCTGAAGTCAGGAAAATGTAAAGCAAAATTTCTCTGAGGGTCTTGATTGGGATCTCAGCAGCTTTATAAGCTTCTAAACCATGGAAATCAAGGCATATTTGGCTCTTGGATGTCAGTCAATGCCAAAGATTTTACAGGAGTGCAATGAAGGGAAGAATTTGGTGCAATAATGGTGACTGTTGCTACCTAGCAGAGTCCATCCCATCCTCTGGCTGCTCATCAGAGGACACAATCTCCCTACAGGGAATCACTAAAGAATTTCAAATCAAGTTTCAATGCATTTCCATGCAGGCACACTCTGTGCCAGGAGAAAGGTGCCTCAGTGACACCAAGCCCGTGGAAAAGAGGAACATGGCTGGGACAGCAAAGCTGAAAACAGTAATTTATTGATTTTAATACTTCTATCCAAATGCACCAGGTAACATGAAGGAATAATTACAGGCTCCATCAGAGAGGGCTTGTGATCTGGCAGACACACCAAGCTCCTCAGGAGACGAGCTCTTAAAACTTTACAGACTCCGCTGGGCAAAGACAGGTGACTGAGTACAAAGGGTTTTTACAGAAAAATGTAGAAACCCAGAGTGAAAGCAGACATGTTTAAACCTCAGGTAACTGAGAGTGATCAGGGGTTGGATAATTGAAGTTCCAATGTATATTTGCCTACACTGTCGCTCACCTTTGAGCCCTACCTAGGCATCTTGACATTTATGTAGTCTGAAATCCTGAAAGCTCTGAGTTTAGACAACTAAATTGTTGCTTGTCAATTTAGTCTTGACTGAAAGACAGGTGTTTTGTTTCAGAGTAACACTCCTTTCAGACTCCTCTATTCCCAAGATCAGATTACTAAGCTAAGGAACTATCAAAAATGAAATAACTTACAAGCAGGCAAAGACATTTACATACCTCGAACAAAGGAATTCTTTGGGCAAAATAGGGATTTTTAATTATTGCTTGTTTTTTGTCATGTGGGATTCTCATCTCTGGCTCTCTGGTGGGAGCTGGAGGAGCTTGGAGGCTTTGAAGGTTCCTACATTTTTGGTATTGCTATGCAGTTTTACAAGCTAAATGCAAAATGCTGTCTGAACAAAAATCCGGCTGAGAATCTGAACCAGAATTCTCCAAAAATGCAATTCTGGAAGCAGGCATACAACACACACAGCAGTCCAACGGCAACAGGGCGAGCAAGGGGGTCCTGTTAGGCTCATCCTAACTCTACCTCTAACTCAAAGTGGGTCATTATTGCCAGGCCTTCATTATCATCTCTAATACTTCAGGCTTCTTGGCGTTGTGGCAGGGCTTGGGCCTCAATCCCTTTATTTATGCCATTAAGTGTGCTGAAGGCACACAGAACACAGGCTTAATCACAGTGACCTGCCAATAACCCCAGCTGTGACCTGGAGGGATCCTCAGTTTTGGCATAGGTTAAGGGTCTCATCTCACTTAGAACCTTAAGCTGGATTTGAACTGTAGCCCCAGAAGTAAAAAGCCAGCGTTTTTATCTGGGAAGCCACATGGCTCTGGCTTCCTGATTGGTACTTGTGACATCCCAATATTGGCAAACCAGGGACACATTAACTATGTGCTCTATTTTCTGCCCTTTATTATGGCCAGCCAGTCTGAGTTTTCTTTCCTTGCCTTTTTTTTTTTTTAAAGGATTTGAGTGACAAAGTGACTATGCATATCATTCCACATTTGAACTGTAAGACTTCAGTATTTCTACCTCTAGTGTGTAATTGGATCAGCTGCCAGTTACAGAAAGGAGCTGGGTGAGTATTAAGTGTGTGGAAAATGAAGAAGAGTCCAAGTGTGAAGGGGAGGAATAATTTGACAAAGCCTGCAGTGAGCTGTACGTGGTTTTCTCGTTCCAAAATGGAGTAGGTTTTGAAGCGCATGAGAAAAAACTGGCTTTGATTTATTAGCTTTGGTTCACAGAATGCCAGCCACAATCTTGGAGCAACTCAAGACATACGGAAAACCACAGTCCCTGCCCCAAGGAACTCTCAATACCCACATTATCATAACGAGGGTGGACCAGTGCCAGCCTGAAAAACACTCTGCTTCTATCTGGGTCTTGAACAACCTTGCCAGGCAGGGCACAAAGCTACTGCCAGGGCTGGGGCTTGGTGAGACCATGGTGTGGTGGCCCTCAAACCACCCCACCAGTGGTCTTTTGTAGGTCCCCACTGTAACACTGCCTCGCTTGAATTTGGAGTCTCTCAAAGAAACAAAGATGATGTGAATATGAAACAGTTTAGAACCTACCACAAAAATCCGTGGTAAATCTCAGCCCTTTAGAAAGGTGATAAATAGGTAAGGACTCTGTCCAGTCAGAAAGTGACAGCGTTTCTGTCAGGACAAGAAAACTGAGTTCCAGCACTAAGCACAGGTAAGGCAGCATTACACAGACAGAAACAATTCTCTATCCAGCAAGCGTTCAACCATTTATATCTTTATAAAATGCAAGCAAATCCCCTCAGATAAGAATGTGGAGTCTGTAAGTTTCTGGTCAAACTCTGCTGGTGGGACAGGAGAGTTGGACACGAGTGGGCAGCCAAAACGCTTTGCATTCAAAGATGCAACTCAGGACAACAATCTAATCATGAGGTGGACAATTTAGAGGATTAGGAGAGAGGCCTGCAGCCTGAAACCAAGGAGAACGTCACAACATTCAGAGCAGTTCATGAAAGAAGCAGAAGAAATGGTAATTACCTGGAAATTCCCAGACAGTTGTCCCTCAGCTCTAGAAATGCTCCATAAAATTCAGCATGCTGATCTGTAAGGAGTAAGCAAGAAAAAATTCATTAGTGGTGCAAACGAGAATTACAAACATGTCAGGTGACTGCCCAGTGCTGCCCAGAAGGTGGAGAGAGCAAAAACCAACTGAGATTTGCTACCTCCCAGCTCTAGGGAGCTACACCTGCTGGTCTGCTGCCCATAGGGCCAACCTGATACTCTGGGATTTGGAAATTCCTCTGCTATGCCTTCAGTAGCAGCCACTAATTGAGAGGAGCAGTGTCCTAAAGAGCTCTGGGGTATGGCCACGGAGTCACGTCCTTTCTGGTATAAAAGCCCTGCAGACAAGTCTATCAGGCAAAAACACAACAAAAACCACCTCAAAATCATTTCTCTCTGACTCTCCAAGGGGTTAGGGCATTAAGACAGAATGCCCTACCTCAAAGGAAGTCAAGATTGGATCAGAACGTCTCAGAGAGATAGAGAAGGAAAGATGGCAAGAGGCAGCAGTGTAAAGGTTTTATCAGCATGAGTTGGGGATGACCACATTACTCATAGGTCACTGTGCTTTCCAGCTGACTAGCAACAGATGAAATAAGGAAAACAACGGCCTCCGGATTTCCAGGTAGCAGCTGCAGCCAAGGCTGCCTTTTCAGCTGCCCTTTTGGTGTGGAATACGCAGGCACTGCTCAGAAGCTGCCTGGCTGTCCATGCAAAAGGGAACCGTGAGGACGCACTGTCAAGGAGAACACGAAGGTAACATTTGTGTTACCAGAGGGAGGAAAACTCCAAATGCAAGGCACCTGCTTTTCCCTACAGCTTGCATGCTTCCAGTATTTCCTAATACTGAACTAGAAGTACATCAGAGATCCTTCTGGATCTCCAGCAGGAAGGCACCAGGAACGGGTGCCTTTACTAGCGTGATGTCAATCCACAACAGTTACACCAGAAAACAGGTGCAGTTCTTCATGTCCAGACACAGACTTTGCTACCTAACAAAGATGTTAAATTTACTTTTTTTGTACCAAAGCGATGCCATTCTGCCAGGCTCTGCACAGAGACTCTGTCACAGACTGCCCGCATTCCTGGAAGGTGCCATCTAATCAGATACACAGCCTGAGATCCCGACAGCTGAGGGGAAAATTACACTGCCATTCCCGACATTTCTCAAATTAGCAAGAGCTTATAACGACGAGGATTTGTGGGAACCCTCTCGTGCCAGGGCTGGATGCACACGGGGTAATGCCCTCCTGCTCTGTGCTGAATTCTCTCACTCCGCACTGCGTTGTTGTTTCCTGCGCTCAGAGATCTCCTACTTGTGTTTGAACTCTCTGAATACTCTCTTCAGCACCACACAAGGAGCCAGAGGCCTTGGTAACCTTCTACCCCAGCAGTTCTTTTCCTGCAGACAGGAAATCAGCTCTCTTCTTTTTGTTTTCCTTTATTTTTTTCCCCCCCCATTGCAAAGAACTGGGGGAATTCCCCCTTCCCGTGCCTGGTTTTGTGCAGGTCTCTGATGGCAGCAGAAAAACCCAAACCACGCCACTCACAAACAACAGTGTCACACTTTATCAAATATTGACATGCAACCCTACACAATTTCAGCTATTCCAAATTCTTACCGATACTGAGGTATCTAGAAAACAATGTATGCATCAAATAATTCAGTAATCATCACGATAGGCCTGTGAGAGCACTTCTTCCCATAAAACACTCAAATCAGATAAAACTTTGAGACTTGCTTTTCAGCTGATACAAACCCACGAAGATAATAATAATTACTGGTATGACAGTTTTCACTCTGAAATGTCCTGGGCCCTCTGTCTCCTCCACGTGAGCAGAGGGAACAGGTACCAGCAGGGGAGGGTTTCACATCTCTGCCTGCCTGGTGTGAGTTCGCACCAGGAGCTGCCTTTTACCCCAGCAGGTTTTCTTTTTCCTTCATTCAGGAAATTGTCCCTTTTTAAAAAATGTAATCAACAAGAGAACTCCCCTTTCTGCTGCCCAGCTTTGGAAGAGGAGCCTGAATTGTGTTTTCAGCTAAAAATCCCCCAAAAGTCATGAGAGGATGCAGTAAGGAAGGGATTAAAGAGGAAAGTGAGTGGCACCTCTAATACATTTACTAGGATATAGGAAGAAGATAAATATGAGACAGACAAACAAGAAAGTTTAGGAAAGAAGGGGGAAAACACATGGAAGATGTAGTAATAAAGGAACCCCATCAGTAGCAACAACTCGAGGCAAAAACAGGACTGATGGATAGCTGAGCTAGCATGAGTGAAGAAGGGTAAAACAAACCTTTTCAAAGCATGAAAAAAGAAAACCAAATTGCATTTAGAAAACTAGTGAGAGGGGGAAAAAAAAAAAAAAGCCAGAGGACAAATAAAACAGAGAAGGAGGATTTCTAAGAGCACAAAAGAAGAGGTCAGTGCCCCATGGTCATTTCCTAAGAAAGGAAGAAGCAGAAGTGAAGGGAAATACCTAAATATAAAAAAACCCTTATAAAGAAAGGGCACATTGGCTGCTACCCCGTGACTTTTTTGAATGTTTGCTATCAGCATACCTCCAGTGATAAATGCCTTCACATGATGCCAGCTCTCTGCAGGCACAACTGCAGCAAATCAGTTCTGCCAGGCAGCAGCAGAAGTGACAAGGAATCACTTCCCCCCGATTCCACACGGCACGGCCCTGCTCCGTGCACATCCTGAGGATAAATCCTCGGCACAGAGGCACGCCAGGGCAGCAGGGCAGGAGTGTCCAGCAGCACAGAGGAGGAGAACACAAATGGGGAACTAAATTGGCAGCCTGGAGCTTCATTCAAACAATGATTACACAGGTCCATCTCTGACCAAGGCTCCTCATTCCATGTCCTGCTCCAATTGCTCCTTTTTGTCACTTGGGAAGTGGTTTGGCTAGACAGAAGAAATGCTTCTAGATTGTTCTTGCCACACCCACCAAAACTGAAAATTGTCAAGAGCGTCCTCTGAATGGCCATGGCATCCACAAAAACACCGGAGTGACAAGAACACGTTCAGGAGCTGTTTGGTGAGTGCTGAGCCCGAGCTGGTGCCCTGTCGTGACAGGAACCTCGTGTCATTCATTAAACCCCGTAAGCTGAAATTAACGTCCCAAACCACCTTCTGAGTGCCCTGGAGCACAGCTCCAAGCTCAGTTTTCCACAGAGAGAGGAGCACCTGAGCCATCCCACTGACCTGAAGAACCGTGGTAGGGACGTGCAGACCTAGAGCTGGGCAGGGATGGGGCTCCATGGAAGGATGGCGGATGGAAAGGCCTCGTTTTCAAAGTAAAGATGTATGGGTGACCCTCAGAATTTATGCAGAAGCTTGATGGGGTTAAAAGTTGTCCCACTGACGTGTTTCCAGGCAACTCCCAGGCATTATCCTGCACATGGGCAAATGCTGTTCTCCCTCCCATGCCATCAGTGGGGTTCTGTGATTAACACCGATAATTTCAAAGGCAATATTCTGCCTATTGATCAGAGCCCCGTATTGGAGGGAGGGACTCAGACTGACACAAAGTTGAATTTGCAATGTGTATGTGTACATTCACTAGCAGCAAAAGAGCCATGGATAGTCCTCTGTTTCCCAGTAAAATCCAGTTAGATCCCGTGGTATTATCAAAAGACAACAGTCTGGCCCCAAACCCTCAATTCCACAAACTCCCACACTGTGCTGCCACAAAAAGGAGGCTGAGCAGATCGTGCCCGGATCCTGCAGCCCTTACTCAGACCTCAACTGTCATGGAAGTATTACCTTCACTCACCACAGCATCTTCACTACAAGCACTTCTGTCCATACCATCTTTGCCAAAATAAACGCTGCTTTGGTTTGGGGAGTTTGGTTTGTTTGTTTTGTGGCTGGGGTGGGGAAAAAAAACAATGCAGGTTAATTCTTTTATAGCAAAAAAATGTGGATAGAAATCCACATCTTTTATTTTTCTGGAACAGACAGCTAAGAAACACAGAACAGCTTTTTTCTGTCCCCCCACACCCTTGCTTTAAGATTAACTGTCGGTCTGTGCTACCCTTGAGGCCAGACATTCTTTGGATTTGGTTATTATATCAAGGTGCATTTGTGCTTCTAAATGGGCAGCTGTACTGTAAATGGAGCACAAAAGAGCAGAATTCAGCCTGCTCCAGCGTGGGTCCAAAGCCCAGCATGTCTGTGATGCTGTAGCCTTTTGTTTCAAATGCAGATAGATAAACTACAGCCTTTTTTCCATGACGGTTATAATGCAGAATATGAAAAACTCTTGGGATGGTTTAAGCTGCAGGGTATTCTCCCAGAGTTCTGTCCAAAAATAATCTAGTAAAAATGTGGACAGAGAACCATCGACCTCTGCTTTCCCCCGAACATATGCAGCTCTGATCAGTCTGGTATTTCAAGAAAAACAAGGTCCTGAACCCTAATCCTCAGACACATAACAAAGCGCACTTCACAGCTGTGATGCACAGCTACTATCAGCTCCGAGGCCTGAGTGGGTCCCAAGACAATGCCTCCTTTATCACCCAGAGGACAAATATCTAGACAGCAATATTTTCTGCTTGAATGCTTCAAGCATCTCTCGCAACTCCTGACTGAAAGAGAAAACTGAGCTGAGAGTGTTTGCTGAGTGATTATTTTAATTTACTACTTGATGTAAATCTAAATGAACTGACATCCAGCTTGAGATGGACAGAAAACAATCATTGTGAAAAAAGAAAGAAGGCTAATATTACAATATCATTTGAGTAGCACAGGTTTAGGCAACTTTAGCAGTGGCAATGTAATAGATAGTGAAGCACGGTTTGCATTTCCTTTTCTTCACTCAATTACCATAATAAGTTCTGTAATTTTAGGGCTGTTTATTTATCAGGCGACGACAACAAAGACGCTCAGAACACGGTGTCTGAATGCAATAGTACAAAGCAGCCCAGCGATGGCCCCTGCATGCAGAGGGATTGCTGATTCCCACACACCTGATTAGCCCTGGCTACCTGTGTTCACAACCAGCAATATCCCCCTTTTTGCTAATTGTCAAAATGGCACACGCTCAGCACCCGGCTTCAGGCAGAGCGAGGGAAAGGGGCAGGAAAGGAATAAAACTTCCTGGTGAAGTTCTCCAGTGCTTTAAAAACCTGTCAAGTCACTCTGCTGAGCTTTCTCGTATGAACAATAGATTTGGGACCCGGCCTGCCTGCACCAGGGAGCCTGTCACTGCTGCTCTCTGATCCGGGCTTCCAGCGTTTGATGGCTGCGCGGTGTCACGGAACAGCTGGAGGAGAGGCGCCCCGGCTGCGCCGGAGACGGAGGGGAAAAAACAACAAACAAAAAGCAAAAGCAGAGGTTTCTTTGTGAGGCAGACACACGGTTCTGGGCTCTGCCAGAGCCAGACGTGTCACCTGCGGCATGGCCTGTGGTGAGAGGAACAGGCACTGCTGTCCCAGCACCCCGTGCCCAAAGCAGCGCCACGGAGGAGGTGCAACACAATCCCACCGGGAAGTCCAGCAACAGCTCCCACCCAGGGGTTCGCCACCTCCTGCAGCTCCTCACGGCATTTTTCCAGTGGAGACCACCTCTGTGGGCCCTCCAATGGCACCACCAGTGTGGATGAGCGGGTGGGAGGCACCACAAGCCCGTCACTCTGTGCTTCCCTCAGCACGTCAAAGCCCGTGTTGCACCCCCAAGGCTGACTGAATGCACTCAGGACAACTTTTCATTACACCCTGAGATGCTCGTGTCAGTTTTTGGGGGATTTGTGGTTGGAAAGACTGATCTAAGTGCCTAATTTCTTGCCCATTGCCTTAGAAGTATGAACCTAATTTGAAACAAAACTCACAGAGTAATGTCCATTTTGCATATACCAAAGCTAGATGGAAAAGCTCATGACTGAGTAAAAAATAAAATGAGTTGAATGAAAATGGAACTCAATGGGTTTCTGAGAATGCCACTCAACAGCCTGGAGGTTTTGGAAGAATACCAGGCCTTCCTATTCAATGGCTTGAACCACTACCTTAAAGAAATCTCTGCAGTTCCTTCTTAAATTCTACAGGAGGCTCAAAAGCACGTCGGGAATATTTTTACTCCGTACCATAAGATGTTTTTCATCAGAGTAACATGCCTCTTAACCCATAGCCATATATTCAATTAAATTGCATGGGCATATGTGTGTTTATTTACATAATGTGTAAATGTATAGCTGGGTATATATAAACAAAAGGCTTTGCTAACAGGGAGGAACACACATGGCGGTGTAATTTGTGTATACGCACACTGTGCGACTGCAGCCGCTCACGTCAACACCATCCATCACCTGTATTCACCAAAACCCCGGCAGCTCTGCTCCACACGCTGCCTACAAGTCCACCACCATGATAATCTCCTTCCTCAATTAATTAAGGACAATTTAAATATTTTAAGTGAATTACATTAACATGACAAAACACTAACATTTAAATTGTGGAGCTGCGAGGAGGAGAAAACCTGTGACAAAGTCCCTCTTTCAACACAGTTGCGGAGAAGGATCTTACAAATTGACAGTGTACATTATGCACAGCCTAACTGTGGACATTTTCTGTCAAGCACTTAAACAGAAAGACACAACAACGGCTCCAGTGTGAAAAAGGAATTATCTGTGGGGGACTGGTCCTCACTAAGGGCAAGCTTGACAAGTCCGAGCAGGCACCTGGAGCAGCATTTAAAATAACCCTGCCACACCAAAGAGGTTGATCACGAAGCCCTGTCTAAATTACCGGGGGTTTGCAAAGAACCTCCATTAACCACCCTTATGGAAAAACGCTGTTAGTTTACCAAAAAGAGTATTTTTTAACTGCCCCTGTCAAATATTGCTTCAGTAACAGGGCTACAAATACATAGCATGAAACGTCACAGATGGAAATTAATTTTTTTTTTGTTAGTTCTGTGGGGCTTCTTACAACGGATGTGAAATTTTGCATTCAGGACTCAGCAGCGAAATAACGTTTTCCCTTCTAGGGACAAAATTCTGCAAGGAAAGTTTTCCAAAAATCCAGCTTGTATTTATATCCTCCCCATGCAGCCACTACGGATCTCGCACTCCTTCCTCTGATGAAGTGACTGATTAACACATCCCGTTACTGGGATTTGCAAATTCAAGGCTGGATCCTGCCACACGTCCGTGAGTCAGCCTTAATCACACGAGCAGCCCCCAGCAGGAGCAGGGATCGGGCCCTCCCAAAAACGAGCAGAGCTTCGTTAGCCCCTTCACGTGACTCGATAAATAGGCACGTGCTAACGGAGAGCCATGGTGCAGGTACATCCAAACCCAGGTCACTCGTGCCAGGGATCTGGGAGGCATCTGGGAATTCCAGGAATAAGAGCAGGTTATGGTGAGAGCCAAGACCTGGCCACAGAAGGACCTGAAAGTCCTCAGAGCTCCTCCTTCTCCACTAACCTCAACTGTGCTCAGCACGTGATGTCACGTTGCAGAAATTGTGGTGATGTCACAAGCACGAGGTGAAATTTCCTAAAAACCCCAAATTCTGGCTGAAACCCCCTCAGCACTCTTCCTGCCAATGAAAAGTAGGGGACCAAGCACGCCACCCCCGAGAGAAGAGAGATTGCTTACCCAGGGAAAAAAATCCAGGGTGCCAATGTTTCAGTGTGAAGACCACACTGCATTTCCTGTTGGCAATTCTTAGCTGTAATTATGGAAACTATTGCAATTAGGTTATTCTAATTATGAAAATCTATTTCCTTTTAAAGATTTCAGAGCAACCCTTTTTTTTAAATGAAAAAGAACACATAAAAACACTGAAATCCTTTGAATTCCTTCTCGTGCCACAGAATCTGAGCACAATTTATCTAGATAAGTTTTAATTATAGCCTTTCCAGAAAGACAGTAGTCTGTATAAATAAAAAGAAATATAATTGATAAATGTAGTCAGATGGTACCAGGTTGTTTAAATAGACCATTAAGCTCAAAATGTCTAAAGTTAAATTAGATTGTATTCTCTTTCACCTAGGGCTTTTGTAAGGCACAACTGGCATGTATAGTCTTGTCCACATTAATTTTTACTGCCACGGTCAAAAAGCAGCATAAGTCTGCAGCTTGCGTAGAATTTTCTGTCTTTATTTGACGTGATCATAGTGGATGAATTAGCTCCCTTGGTGCAGAGAGTGAAGGGAGGTTAGTTGAGGGAAATAAGGAATTTTCAGAGGAAAGAAAAAGTTTGAGGGAAACATATGGTTTAAATGCTCTAGCCTATTTCAGATCAAGCTGAGAGAGTTGAGATCTGTTGGTTCAGAGATCCAGTTCACTGCACATTCCTACTGTGCCTGCCTACTAATTGCATCCCATGTTTGTCAATCAAATATTTGCAATTAACAAAAATATTCCCTTAAGAGACATATAACAGAGGCTGCTAAGGATCCATTGCTTTGCTATTAGACTCAGCTCCAAAAAAAAAAAAAAAAAAAAAAGTCTTTAAAAATATTCTGCTGATGATGACACTGCCAGACACTTCCAGTCAAAACATTAACAAGCAGAATAGGTGGCATGGGGGCTTTTCAAAGAGATTTTTTTCAAAGAAGAAAAACTTTGATCTTAGTGTTTCTGACCCATCCTCCACCTCTGATTCTTCAATCTACAAGTACATATAGTGGTTTAATTTCACTCAGTGCATAACTTGCCTAAGGAGAAACGTTGATCTAGATTTTTTTTTAACTCCAATTTAACTGATGCTCTAAAGCTGCCCTATCACTGCATAATGCACACTCACACGAGGTTTCTAAGCAGAAACTGAAGAAAGCAGACTGGAATAACAAGAAATGCACAAGGTTCAGAGGAAACATTAATTTGTAAATAGGTAGAAACGCCAGTAATTTGTTGGGAATTGAAGACCTTCTGTATGAAACAGTGAAGCTTAGCAGCTGTGCACTGCTGTTTTATAAATCAATATTACATCTGAAGGTGGTGTTTGAATGCTTGTATCATTGTGGTTTGAGTCAAACAAAGTTCTGTGATAAGAAATGATCAAACAAAACAAACAAAATCCCTTCCCCAGTCTCGCCGGATAAATTCCAAACATAATTCCACAAGAGGGACAGAACATTGAAATCATCCACTTTTTTATAATTGCATAAACCCCTCAGTCACAGAAAGATGATTGGATTGGTGATGGACTATTGTATTCTCAAAGACATGGCTCATGCCAACGGAGAGCTCCTGCGGAACGATAACAGCGCCGGCATTTTCCGTGTGACCTGTGGTGGGCTTCAAACCCCATCCCAGCCAAAATGCCGCGCTCCGGAGCCAGCATGACTGGGACCGGGGGACTCCAGCCTTCCCTTCCACCTCCACAACTAATTCCTTCAGTGCCACGAGCAACCTCTTATCCTCACTGCTGCTAAATACAGAGGATAACGCACAGCCAGCCAGCGAGAAGAGCTCACGCTTCGGCCAAGCCTATCCAAGGAGAAACGTGCCAGCGCAGCCCGGCAGGTACAGCTTGATTTGCAGATTTGCCTCGTGTCAACACAGCCTGCACCTGCAAACAGAACATTTTCCCTGCCATCTTCCAATTCTCCCACACAAAACGAAGCAGAACCCCAGCAATGTTAATGATTTTCCCAATCAGAAGTCATCTAAAATGCTGCGTGCCCCCACGAGTGACATTGCTTTCTTTCCTCAAAGGCTGTAAATAATCATGAAATGTTCTGAAGGCACAAAGGAGCTGCCTTCCCCTGCCTTTTTTTTTTTACCTTTATAAACCATTTCCTTAATTTAGGCTGTGGCTTAAAAAATCCTCAGCATCACAAAGCTATGTCTTTGGGGCCGTAATACTTGCAGAGAATGGGCAAAGAGACGGTGTTTCTCGTAACCCACCAAGCCCAGTTTCGGGAGCCTCAGGAAAGAGAGGGAGTTGGGAGAGCAGTGTCTGCAAAGCAATATCCTGAGAGACATCTGCTGGCCACGCCGAGCTCCGATCCCCCACTGCAGAGCACTCAGACCCGGCCTTGGGACTTTGGGAGACAAGGGGCAACTTGGTGGTCACACAAATCATAACTCCACAGGAAACAAGGATCAACCGACAGCCCTGCCTTTGGGCTCCATAAAGGATTTAGCAACATCCTTATTGTCTGACTGCTTGCGAAAGGAAGCAAATCCATCCCTGCCGCTGCAGGGGAGCGGAGAGGCAGGACAGCTGAGCAGCATCCCACCCCAAGCCCGTGGACACCACTCCAGCCCAGCGGCCAGGGACAGCCTTCCCTGCCACTGCTGGATAAACACGCTCCGAAGGCCAGCACAGGCATCCCCGGCTGCCTCCGTGCCCCTCGCGGGGCTCCATGGCAGATAAAGCAGGACACAAAGCTGGGCGGCACAGAGAGCGCCGGGGACAGGGCAGAGCCCGGCCGGCCTTCCCAGGGCTGCTGCTGGGGGGATTCTTAATCACAGGCTTGCATCGAAAAGCCCCGCTTGTAAACACCCAGCTATCATTTTGCAGGGGCTTGTCAGATTACAGAATCTTATCATCAAGTTTGAGGTGGGAAAAGAAGAGGAGGAGATGGAGGAGGAGGGTATTTTTGTTCCTGTCCTTCATTTCCTGATAAGGAGACACTTTTGATCCAAGAGATTTTTTCCTTTCTTCCTTTTTTTTGGTTGTTTGTTTTTGTTTGGGTTTTTTTGTTTTGTTTTTAATCTGGTAGCATAAATTTGTTTCACAAGATGCAGGTGTTTGAAAAATTTAAGAAGTTCTCTGGTTTTGTATTCCTGGGCTCATTGATGAGAACGCTTACGCGTGATGACATGGTGAGCTGAAGCAATGATTAAAAGGCTATTGCATATGCTCTTCCCAGCTGAGTTGTTGTTCTCATTGTTGTTTTTAGAGCACAGAGAAAGTGTCTGCACCAGCTGCTAATAAGCTCTTATGCGACTCTAACATCATGATCTGATCACCCCAGAAGTGCAGAGTGGGAGCTGAAGAACCTGGTCTCAGCAATTTGACAAAAACATCCCTGACATATTTCAGCTACCGCGGAAAGTTTGTGACACTGAGAGGAAATTAAAATGTGTGTGGAAGGTTGAATAGGAACGTGGGGCTTGTGTTTGTGTGCACATGAGATTTAAAGCCATGGGCAGAGCAGGGCCATGTGTGTTTTCAAAGGCACAAATGGGAATTAGACACACAACTTCCATCCACTTCCAGTGAAAGAACTACCCCTTGTGCCTTTGAAACCCTCATGTTTATTTACTGCACCTTGGTAAAACCAGGGCTGAAAACCTGGTTTAAAGGGGATTGGAGCTGGAGTGCTGCTGCTTTGGGATTCTAATTGAGAGGCATAAGACGAAATCACCCCGAGATAGATTTCATAATGTCCCAAAAATCGGCTTTTAACACCAAGTGCTCAGAACTTCAAATTTAGGGTGCTCTAAAAGTACCACTTGACCTGACAGGGGGCCAGTCCAGAATTTCCACTGGAGGGCAGAACTAATTGTCATCCCTTCCTGGGCAGGAAGAGTAGGGCAGTTCCACCTAGAGGTCTAACCTGCGGAATTCTCCCAGATAAACCCAGCCTGTGCTGTGTCAGAGCAGGGGAGAGGTCTGTGCATCGAAGGCAGGTGTTCTAAGGTGCTCCTTGGCTCTGATTTTGGTGACGGTGGCGGGAGCTGCTCAGCTCGCGTGCTCGCAGTGCCGTGCTGTCTCTGCAGGACGGCTGTGAGCAAACAGTCTGAGGATGTTTTAGCAGTGCACAGAGCTGCATATATTTTCCATAAATAGGAGTTTATTCTTTGGCAGACAAGCCAGCATTAGAGCTGCAAAAACACATGGAATATAGTAAGTGCCGGGGAAAAGAAAACCAAGCAGAGAGACAATCTGTGAAGCAGAAGAAATAAATAGAGACTGAACAGAAAGAAAAATAGAAGAATGAGGGGAAAAACTAAAAAGTTAAGGTGAAAAGGAAAGAGGAAGAGAGAGGAAAAAAGAGAAATTAGGAAAATTTGGGATTCCTCACTTGTGGGAATGGCACAAATCAATCAGAGATGCTTTGCAGGCCACACATAGCTCTGGACACCCCAACTGCTTCTTTACCCAACTTCTTAAAAAAGCAGCTGATTCCCAAGGCAATGGGACCAAGTACATTAAATTTCGTTAATCCTCATCCAGAATAACTAAAACTGACTTATTAAAGTAAGTACCACGGGGTTTGGGGTTTTCTGTTCTTTTTTTTCAGTAGAAACAAAAGGCAAAACAAAAGTTTTAAGAGGACAACCAAGTCATGACAAGCAGCACCCGTGAAGTGCAAATGTTCACCTGTGCTTAATCAAGATGGAAACTCAACAATTACAGCATGTGAACATCAACTGTCCCTACCCATTCAAACAGATGAAACAATAATTTTTTAAAAAAAGAAAAAGAAAGAAATAGGCCATGTAATTCATCATTTTTCCTGGTGTTCTCTCTGATTTCCAAAATCCTGTTTAAATGAGCAGAGATGACAACGGCAATTTCTGCTTGAAAACAAAAATCTGAGCTCAACAACCAAAGGCCAGCAAAAACCCATTCTCTTCCTAGGCAGAGCTGAACTCAGCATTAATTAATTTAGGACACAACTTTCTGGAGCTCAGTTATTCCCTTGGGCAACAACTTTACCTCACATTAATTTACAGTTCAATGGCAATTTTATGGATACTTGAACTTTTATTACTGTCTAACCTATACAACCAGAGTTGAACAGATTTTGCTAGTAGGATAAATGATCACTTGGTTGTAAAATGAGTTATTGGAATTGCCTTTTCCATACATTTACAGGCAGTCAGAGGGGGCTTTCTCCGTCCAAGACCCCGAGACCAGGGAGGGGACACGGCCCCAACAACAGCAGGACAAAGCTCCTGGCTCACCCAAACAGAGCCCGAGTGCCCAAAGCCAACACGCGCTCTCTCCAGAAATATATAAAAAATTAAGTAAAAGACTGACACAACCCCCCTGTTTTATAAACCAAGCCACTTTGGGAACCAGGTGGCCCCTGAGCCACACCTGAGGGCACTGATCTGTGCTGGGATGCTGCAGATGAAGAGCTGGGGCAGAAAAGCCCCTCCCAGAGCTCCTGTAACTGCTAAAAACGATTTCCATGGGCAAAATTATCAGTAGCTTATTATTATTAGCTCACAGTATTTATCCTATGATATTGATTTTATTACGGAAAACTCTTCATAGTATGTAATAGATACTGTAAAAACTGCTTTGCACTGCTGGCTTAAAAGTAGTACTAAAATATGTAAAATACATGTGGAGCAAATTATTTTAAGCTTATGGAAAGGAC
The DNA here is from genome assembly GCA_013398955.1 of Callaeas wilsoni. NCBI lineage: Eukaryota > Metazoa > Chordata > Aves > Passeriformes > Callaeidae > Callaeas > Callaeas wilsoni. The sequence goes on from VWPU01016798.1 coordinate 102,534, forward strand.
AAAATCCAGTGCAGTGAAAAACACCACTTTTTGAGAAAGAAAACAGAACAAAATATTAATATCACTTCAGTCAATATTTCAGTTTTAGATAAAATTCACCTTGAAATCTAGCCATCGATTTCTTATAACACCAGAATTGATTTAAAACAAAGAAAAAATTGTAGTAGTAACTTCATTTAAATCCAGTCTAAGTCTGTTGCACTTCAGAAAATGTAGCTGAATGGACAAAGTATCTTTTGTTTTTTCAGCTTTAAATCCCGTTTGGTGAGTAGCTAAAATAATGCAATCTGGATCTCGACTGAAGGAATCTGTGGTGCACACAAACTCCTTGTGGGATCTTCCAAACATCCCCGTGGTGCACGGTCACTGCTGGATGGAAGGGCTTGAGATTTTTCAACTCCAAGCTCCTTTTAAGAACTTGGAAGATTCAGGTGCAACAGTGAAAAGTGGGAAGGAGTTTGCACTTGAGGAGAATGGCTTTATGAAACCCTTCAAGTATTTAAGAATTAGAGCTATTAAATGCATGATCTATGACTTTTAAAGCTCTGATCTGCCTAATCTTTCTTGCATCCCTCTCCCCCAAAGGCATTAATAAAGCCCAAATTAAGCCATGCCAAATCCTCATTTTCCATCCGAGTTTGATGTTTCAAAGGCTCTGCTGTTCTACCTTTGTTTTGACACACAAAAATGTCACCTCTGCTAGGAAATGTGCACATTTGGCAAGAAAAGGGGAAATAAAGACTTCCCCTGCATTGTAAGCTGTGTGTTACAGCCTGTCAGCAATCAACAGGGGCAGATGTTAAACTCACCATCCTCTCTTAGAAACTGGTCTTTAATTAATCAGATGCCTTTCTCCCCCCTAAGGTAGCTCTAAACCAGGAGGTCCAGCATATCCATTAGCCACTTTCTCCAGAGGTGTAATAAGCTATCCCAGACTCAGATGGACCCAAAAAATCACAAAAATGAGTCCGTGTCTAATCCAGACTTCACCTGAGCTGTACAGACACATCAGTACAGCGCCAAAGGCATCCTGGGATTTCTCAGGCTTGGGAACTAAGTGGAACTAAGTTCCACTTTTGCTTCCTTTCAGACCCAAAGAGTGACTTGGGTTTCTGAAAGCTCTTCTTTCCCCTTCCATAATTGTTATCGGGTTCATAAAATATTTTACTTCCCTTCACAGCATCATTACAGTCAAGGAGTATAAAGGCCAGAACAGCATTTTACTAATCCAAATTAGATTATTAGAGAAGCATCTTAATATTTTGCAAAGTTTTTTACCTTCCATACACAGGTAGTGCCACTTCCCCGCCATCACTTTTAACTATTTCAGTGGAAAGAAAAGACCACAAAATGGAGAATAGAAAGGATTATTTCCACCTCTGCATCCCCCAGTGCCACCTTTGGACAGAAACCATTCAGCAGCAGGCACTGGACTCCAGGAGCTGGCCCTTCCAAAGGCCTTCCAGCTGCAGCTGGACACCTCCACCCTTTATTTCCTCCCTTCCAAACACGTTGTCTTCCCCACCCACCACATCGGGTCCAGGGCCAACCCTAAAAGCCCCACCTGAGTGCTGAGGAGCTGCACTGGGGAGTGCCCAAATGCCTCTGTCCAGCCTGTAAATCGGGAGTGCCCATTCCTCCTCTCCCCATTAATTTATTCACTGGAGGAAGGCATTTCATACACTGAGTTTTAGCGTCTGTTATTTGATGGTAATCGATTAATTTTTAACTATCTTTCAGCCCTTTGATGTTCTATAAATAGCCTAAGCTAATAGAGACTTCTTTATACTCAGAATGCAGATCCACTGCGAGGTTATTTGAAAGAAAAGAAGGAGTGTGGTGTAGTGTGTTTGTTCAATGTGTTATTAACTCGGAAAGGAAATTGAGCTATAGTGAACTATGTAGATCTGATTCTGACAGCTGCAAACAATTCATAGTGAAAATGACTCAGCCTAATTCACATTTTTTAATTATTTTCTCCCTCACTTTCTTTTGCAGACAGATAAAGGGTTCAAAATGACCTTGAATTGAAAACCCTGGATTTATTTTAGTGTTTTCTTCTTTCTTAGTGCCGCATCCAAAACTCCCTTACTGTGAAGTCAGCAAAATCAGGGAACAAACCCAAACAACAAAACACCTCCTGTCTGATGCACCTCCGCATTTTGCTTCCAATACTTCCCAGACAGTGCTGTGGGCAATGTAAGTTGCTCTTCAGAAATTCAGTTTTGAGGGATGGGATAGGCACAAACCCTCAGTTGTGGTGGGGAACTCAAAAACATTAGTGGCCTTTTTTTTTTTTTTTTAATTTACATTTTCCCTGTGTTAGCTCACCCTGAGATCCCAACGGCACGATTTACTAATTAATTACTATTATTAGCTAATGGCAGTGAAAACTGAAATTACTGCCTGCCTTAAGCATAACAGAATTGACAATAAATCTGTGGTGTGTGAATCACTTCCTTAACCAAATGCCAGCAACAGTGACTTGATGCTTTCCCCGAAAACACCTGGCACACATGGAGGCACAGCCTTCATGTCCCAGAGCAACACACGGGATGGGCATTTGCATTCCTGGGCACTGCCAACACAGGGACACCACCACATCTGAGAGGGCTTCACACTCTTTTTCTGACCAAAAAATGTGGGTGCTGCCTCCTCAGAAATTTGGGCTGGACTCGCCCCATCTGAGCAACAATAATTCACCTTCTGTTTGTCACAGCTAGTGACAGTCACCGAGGTGGCTACAGCGACTGGCACCAGCCACGTGCTGAACGTATGCAAAAGGTTGTAGGGTTTGCACGTGGGGCACCTTCTAATGCCCAAATCCCTAAATCCTTCCCGGACGCCCAAACGAGCGCTCTGGTTTGCAGAAGCACCGGGCGAGCCCCTCTGTGACAGCCTCCAGGAGAAGTGCACTGCAGGAGGAGGTGCCCACTCCCAGAGCAGGTGTGTGGCTTTGTGTCTGCACGCTTGGCGATGTCTGTGGAACAATTATTCTCTCTCCCAATCCGGAACAGTGGGTGGTCACTGATGTTACACCGAAATCAATAGGTAGGAAAGAGATTGTTTACAAAAGCATGACAATGACTGGGTCACTCAAGAAGGAAGTTTGCATCGTTCTGAGGAGAAAACACTCAGAAGAGGGCTGTAATTTAGTGCCTGGATACCAGAGTGACTGGGAACTGCATAGACAGATTAGGCAAAAATTAAATTTGTTTCGACAGATAAGACGCAAGAGTCAGATCAAAGAAATCAGCTTCAATGTAGTGCAGGGAATACTCTCCCACCCTCAAAAAGTGTACAAAAGAAAACAAAAACAAGAAGCTGCCAGCCAAAATTACCAATGCAGTTCCATTTAACAAAAAATCAATATTACAATAAGATGCCAGTAATGAAAGAAAAACCGCAGCGGTATCTCAATAAAGATTACAAATTACAAGATTATAAATGGAGAGCCACAGTCATTTTGGACAGACAAATATGACCACAGTACAACTGGAGGCCAAATGATGGTTTAGGAAAAATGCCTGCAGCTTTCAAGAAAGCCAATGGGAGAAGCAAACAGGCATCTCAGGGCAGGATTTGGCTCTAGGACTCGCACATGAGTAATTGTGGCAGGGAGATACAGAATATCACAGAAATAAAAGACCTGCTCATTAGAAACCCATCCAGCCAAACCAATGGGGACATCCTGATGTAAAAGCTCCACCAGTTGTTATTCTCAAGAACCTGATGCCAGTCTTGAGCTATGTTTAAGGTACCAAAACTGGGGGTTTTTAATAGTAATTTCTCTTTCACCCACAGAGCTCTTAAGTAATTTACAGGCCTTGAGATGGACAATGCTCCAAAACCTGCCCCTACAAATGCCAGGGGTGAGGGGTCTTCGCTGCAACGATGCTGGATCCATCTCCCCAAGCAGAATAAAAATGTAAAAACACACTACTTGTTTTGGAAACCAGAGAAACCACAGCTAAGGAATATTCCACTTCACAGTCTTGGAACAAGGCAGAACTAAAGGATGGACCATAGGACTCTTGGCTTGCAACCAGCTGCTTTTGCCCTCAGCCCATCTCAGCTCTTGTGCAACAGCTGATTTAAAGAAGGCAAATAATGAAAACAATAAAAATCCCCACCCCACTTGGATTCTGGCACATCCCTTTCATCCAATCACTGTATAAACAAAAGGCAGAATCTGCCCTGTAGAACTGCGACTCCTTTCTGTCCATGCGGCGTCACCCAAGCGATGTTTGCTCATTCTTGTCCTCTTTATTCTATTTAACACACAGCAATAGTTTCACAGCACAGAATATTGTCAACACTTTTCTTTCTCAACAGGCAAGTTGAAGAAAACCCAAACCAAAGCAGATTAGAGGGTCAGGACAGACACAAAATGGAATCATGAGAGGGAATGGCAGAAATGACTGAATTAAATATGTAGATAACAGCTCCAGAGCGAAGCAGAAAGTGCAGGTGGTGCCATCAGGGCAGCACACACTACAATGGAGTAGGAGAGACCTACCAGAGCTGGGAAGAGAACAGATCACAAAGAAAATACAGATTGAAGGCAATAAACTGCAGGAAAACTAAAATCAAAATGATAGGTGAAAGAAAAGCATGTATCTGCATTGTGAGGAGTCCATTGAATTGAGCAAATGATACTTCTCCTGGGGGAATGATTCATTACCATATGGAAAAGACCTAGCCTATGATAAAGGATGGGGGAAAACCACTGAATAGCAGAATCTACCTACAGAAATTGAAAAAGAACGTTCTTGTTGAATTGTGGCAGAAGTACTTCAAAATTCCGACGGGCCTGACTAACGCAGATACGGAGGGGAGGGGAAAAAAAGCATGTTAAAATATGTGATATCATGCCTACAAGCAAGGGTGAAGGTCGAATCAGAGAAAATTTAAAATGCGCCGAGAAACAAGCAGCATCAGCAAGAGCGGTGCCAGAACGAACAGATTTTATTCATCTCTACTTCAGGACCAAAAGGAGGAGGGGGAAGAAACATTGGAAGTCCTCCTTACTTGGGGGCTGTGTCTCCATGCCACTGACCTACTTCTACTTGAAGCACTCTGCTTGGAGAGACTCGCTAATGCTCGAGAAAAAGGTCTTATACCACAACAATATTGTGCTACAACAGTGCCCACAGTCTGGCTGCTCGGGGATTTATAAGCCAGGCTCACAAATAGACAGTAATGAGTTACTCACCAGAGGCTGTCAGCAAAGTTGCTAATTAGTACAAATGGTAGTAGATCTTGTAGTGCTGTCCCCTGCTTTAGTGGGAACAGTTCCAAGACCACCTAACCTGTATCTCACCGGATTAAAGACGGATTGGCTCCCTTTAGTCCAGCCTGGCACTTCTGGGGGTTTCAAAGCTGGCGACAGAATCAGAGGTGTACGGGAAACTCAGCGCAAACTTAACCGCGCAAACAAACGGACTCAGTTCCTGGGGAGACACCCCACGTGCAGAAAATAATTACTCCTCCCTCCCGCCACGGAAGAGCCGATGCACCCACGTCTACAGAAGCCCTTCGATTGAATTTTGCAAGAACTGGGCCAAGTCCCAGGGCTGTGAGTGCCAGTGCTGCCGTGGGGAGCAGCACACCTTGAGCTCCCCAGCCTGCAGAGCTGACAAAAACCTTCTGCTAACCAGCAGCTCTGATGCTTCCACTACAGATAAAACCACCAGAAAAGGCAATTAAACGGGGCACAGTTTTAGTGTGCAGCCTTCAAGCAGGGAAACACTTCATCTTCTCAGAATTTCACAGGAGCGTGGTAACAAACTGTTGACATATTAAAGCCACTATTAAGAAATATGATGCTGAAAGGGGAATAAGAATTGTTGACTGGTTATTGCAGTTTAAATATATTTATTATTTAAGAAATGCACCGAAGTTGCATTCCCGTTCCCTCTGCCAATGAATGTACAGAAAAACCAGCATATCAAATTTTACAGTTTTTCTGGCACTACTTCCTTCAAAAAGAACTAGGTTTTAAAAACCACTGACCTGCCTGGCCATTGAAACTGTAAGACATTTTCTATTAAAATATGTCTTTCTATCAGCAGAAATATTTTCTGTAATATTTTCTGCTGTAAAAAGTCCTAGGAAATTAAAGCAGATCAAAACCATTTAATACGCATTAAGAAAACAATTTAGACAAGAGGGGTCAGTAATGGAAAGGTGAGATATCTATGACTGGAGCCAAGTTACAGAAAGGGTGATCCATCTGGAGCCAAGTTAAACAAGACACAATTAAGGTTAACTTGGCTCTGCAGGTTTGTGCAAACCCACACATGAGGATCGTGGGGGGCTATGACAGTGTCAGCGTGACTTATTTACCTTGGCCTTTTCCCGGACTGCGTTGTAGGTCGGCTCTGTTTGGAGACATCACACCTTTCCACCATTCCTCACACCTGGCCTCTTATCACACCCTAAAAATGTTTGCCCAAAACGGTGTATTTTGTTTAGAAAAACAAAGGCTGATGGGCATGGCAACCAAATGTCTATCAAAATATTTTTCAGCGGTGCAGACATTTTACTAGATGAAAAAAATCCCCCCCAAATGGCTTATTTTGATTACAACTCTATTTATATTGTAAAAAGCAATTATATCTCAGTTCCATTCCCTTCCCAAAGCAAACAGGTGTATTTTATACCGGGCTAGTCGTGTCTCGTGTTATCTCTCAGACACATCCCGTGGCAATTCCCTCCTACCACTCTGCTGCCCCGGCACAGCACACACGCAGCCACAGAATGTCATCACGGAAGGTCCATCATCCCAGGACCCCCAAGAACCGCGTTTCAGGAGTGCCTGGGCAGCTGCCTCCCCTCAGCAGCCTGGAAGAGCCCCAGCACAGGCACGAAGCCTGCCTGGGGAGTCAGAGCTTGCAGCGTGCCCAGAGAAAAGAGCAATGTGCTACAGTTCCTTGTAGTAACCAGGAATAACACACTTTTCCCCCCCTCTGTTCAGTGATTTCATTGCAACTCAGGCTCCTAAATGCTTTTATGGATCCAGGCCAAGACATATTCAGTAATAGATACCGAAACAGATTATTTCATGAGCCAGTTCTGTAGGTTAATTCACATAAGTGAGAAAACAGTTCTGATTGAAGGGCGGAGTGATTTTTAAAAATTTGATTCATACAGAAGTGTTAACAGCCTTTTTGCTTATACCCACAATTGCTGAACAGAATAGAATCAGTGGAAATGTTATTTCCAAGTTGTGTGGTGTAAATAAAACCTCCTCTCTCTGACTCACATTGTGAGTCATTTTTGTCTGTACGTTTTTATGCCGAGGGGGGATATAACTCCGAGCATTCTCCTCGTGGAGAGCTTCTTGTGTCTCAGATTCTCTGTTGCTCTTGGGCTTTGTGGACTCTTAAAACCTCTATCTCTAGTAATCTCCCTCTTGTTTACCGTAACCTCATCCCAGCTCGCCGGCACGACTGAAAAAAAGACCTGAAGTTATATCAGTTACAGAGTTGGCACTTTGTAGGGAATTATATAGAAAATGATAAAATAAGCAGGAAAGGCTGCATTAGAGCAGCAACACCTAGGCAAATTTACACCTTGTGTGTGCAATAACTGTAGGGCATCACCAATTACTTCAACTGAAAATGTCTCAACATTTCTTTTCTTAGGACTTTGCTGCTCAGAGTTTACACCAAAGCATCTTCATCTGTGCTCCAAAGGCTGGCCCAGCCCATGTGCAAAGGCAAAAGAGGAAGGAACGGGAACTAAACCCAGCCACATCCCCAGCACACATCCGCGAGTGTTGTCTCTATTTTCAGCCTTGAGAGAGCCCTGTGGGACAAAGTGAGATGTGACACATCTCCCAGCAAGGATGGGGAGTGGGTGAGGCTGTCCCCCTTCCCGCTGCCACGGCTTTGTGCTGTCCCATCCCTCACACCACCAGCCAGGCTCAGAGCTGGGGCTCGGGATGTACCTGCCCAACGGGTTTGGGGTAACTGCACATCCTTCAAATATCCTGAACGCTAAACGAGACAAAAATCTAATGGGGGAAAATCATTGTAGTCAGGTGCATATGAAGAAACAGAGCTACATGCAGGAGAGGGTCTCAATTAACAGGTTTAAAATACAATATTTTCTATACATATGTATGTATCCAAAACCCCCTACGTGTATATACACCAGAGACTCGGTTTGTGGAGAGGGCACTTCCAAATCCACGTTACCCAACGCAAGCAAGAGTGACACTACTTCCTTAATTCTGGAAGATTATGATGATCTAAATTTTCTGCCTTCTGTAAAATAAACGGGAGCCAGGGGAGGTTTGGAACAAGTCAACCTTGTTTGCCAAACAAATCAGATGTTCAAATAGATGACGGACGTTAGCAGGTGATGGCTTTTCTGGTTATTGATTCTTGGCGAGGAAAGAAGTTAAATAGTGGGTTTTAGAGGAACACCACGTGTAGCAACTCGCACGTAATACACGAGGAGGGCACAAGAATACATTTGGTTTACTCCCCCGAGTAGATCCAGCTTTCCCCAGGGCTCCCATGACAAGAGCAGCGTGCCCCAGTTGGCACAGCTCTTTACAATTCCACCCGGTGGATCAGCTAACAGCAGAATATATGAGAGATGCACCAATAAAGCAGCTAGCAGGTGTCATCTTGGAATTCCTTAAGTGTTCTTAGCAAACCAGGTGCCCGCAGGAAGGAGGCAATTTAGGTATCAGTTATATCTTTACACCTGTTTGCAAATGCTGATCCAGGCCCTCACACCGAGCACTTAGCCAATAGGAAGCTAATGTACAGCAGTGACTAATTGATAATTAAAGAAACCTTTAGGAATACCATAAAATATCTGGCACAGGATTCTCTCATCCACTTAGCAGAGGCTGCTCTGCCATGCACTTATCATCCCGCTCTGCTAGTTTTCATAACAATTAAGATGGTGAATCTGTGTGAATCAGGGGTTCAGTTGCAATTTACAGAGCACTGCCTGTGTTTTATTGTTGTCTGATGGCTCCTTCTTTAGTCTGCGGAGGGGATCACTCTATTACTGTGCTTTAGACGGCTCACAGGTTGGCCCTTGCCCCTCTCTTTCATAAAGTAAGTATAATTAGATGAAAATGCCCTTCTTGTCAAAACTTACTGCTTATTTAAGCCTGCAGTAATAATTTCGATTTATTAAAGATTTAGTCAGATAACATTATTATCACTGTTTATTCAAACAGACATTTTTCTTTTTTGCTTCTTTTTTTTTTTTTTCTCCCTTCCAGGGGAACAAAAGAGATAATTCCTGCAAACAGATGTAACAAACCTGTCAAGTTCTCAAATGGTTAAGTTGAGCATTTTACTTGGAAAGGCTGACAAATTTTCTTCACTTCAAAATATCATTAACACCAATAACACATTTGCCCAAGCCTATTTCTAAGTTGTAAAAAAAGATTGCTACAGATTAAGACCCTTGATATAATGCTATAAGCTCCTAACAATGGTATCTTTTATAGTGAAGAGCAACTGCAGACACAAATTGCCCCCTTTCCTGCACCTTTTTCACAAAAATCAATATTAAAGTAGTAGCTGCCTTAACTCTCCCATAGACTATATGAGAAAAAACCACAGCCACGCTTAGGACAGTTTAGGTCAATAAAGAATCAATACTGTGGTTGAATCTGTAGAAAGATAAAAGACTTGGAACTCACTACAGTGTGCCCTATTGTTTCTCTCTATTTTGAAAAGAAGCTGAAGTGCTCACTTTTTTTCCCCCTTAAACCAGCAATGAATTTCGTGTTTGTGGGAAGCGAGGGAGGTCACTGGAGGCTGCATGTGGCTTCAGTGCCTGCAGACGAGGGGTCTGATCTTGTTCACCCACACCTCCCAGCCAGTTGCAGGGGAGCCCTGGGAGAGGCAAGAATGCAGCCCTGGGCCCCCGGCAGCCTGCAAACCAAAACACTGCTCCGGCTCCCATCAAGCCCAACTCATTTATTAGCCATGGAGAGACTGCCCAGAAAAACGGTGCAGTGGAAGGGTTCTTATCGTGATTTCCAGCTCCCTGTCCGTTAGGAAGAGGAGAGCTGATCTGGAGCAGAGAAAGCTCTCAGATGGATGTGGCAATTGCCAGGCACGTAGATCCTGCTTATGGCTGAAGGCAAGCTCACCCTCCACATCTCACGTGGTGATTAGACCAAATTGCAATCCCTGTGCGAAAAAACACAGGTTCAGGAGCAAATAAATATCTCACCAGGCACACAGGCACACACACATCTCCCTACACGTGGTTTGGATTTGTTTCCCTCTGCTTTATCCCTTTCAGTGCACTGTGCCTCCTTTATAAGCCTGAGAACTGCAACCATATACCTGTCTGGAGAGTAACTGAACATGAAAAAATATTGGTTTGTGTGGACTGGAGAGTTCAGATAAAAACAATTTATGAGCCCAAATCTTCCAAATTCTTTACTTGAAGATGCACTTTGTTATCCTACAAGGGGCAGCTTCCAGCACTTCTCAGCTTACAGCCATAGCTCCTACTTGCAAAAGCTCAGGGAAAAGCTAGATAAAGCTGGGACTGCAGCTCTTCACAAAGATTGGTGAGGAAGTGGGTAGCAACAGAAAGGACAGCCACAGTTTTAAATGCACTTGGCTGCTGAAAGAAATGGCAGCGCTCTTGGAATGCTGGGGCTCTCAAATTCACAGGGAACACTCCCACCTCTGATCCACAGTTTAGTTACGATTAGAAAAAGCAAACGGGTGTTTTTAACATCGCAGACTGAAGTGTTCCTGCCTCTAAGATGCACTGAAGAACAGTTAACAACAGCATCTCAAGTACTTTACAGGAAGAGCAAATGTAATTCTTCTATTCAGCATTAACAGGATTTTTTTGGCTAAATAATTAGTTGCTATTAATAATAATTAATACTAGTATTAATATTATCAGGGTAAAATTCTTTCATTATATTGTCTGGCTCTTTTTCTACAGCACAAGATTATCCTGACCTCCTCCTTTCCCACTGGAGGCACGGAAAAAGGGCGGCAGTAAATGCATAACCACAGCAAACCGATAAAGGAGTGTCTGAGGCGCTCCCAGTACTTCACACCATGGAGAAGCCTGAGCACAACCACTCTCTGCTCGAGCCCCGGCACTCCGATGGGAAAGAGACAGGTAAATAAGCAAATAAGCAGAGTCTTAGGGGTAGAATCTCCGTGGTTTTAGCAGGACATTGTGGAGATCCAGTGGAGCCTTTAGCTAAAGCTGCCTTGAACATCCACCACCAGAAAAAAAAAGGGCAACATTTCTAAAGCTCAACCATTTTACCTCCAAACCCTGGACTTTTTTTTCCTATTCAAAATATGCTCTTCCTATGTCTTTGTGCCTAAACAATGTTTTCTTTCATTATTCTGCCATCTCCTTCCCACGCTTCTCCTCCCATCCAGATGCTGCTCATCTCTCTCCCTAGCTCTGGCTGTGGTTTTCATCCTCACTGGCCATTTTCTCAGCTCCTTCTTCAGGGTCTATACTAAGCTTCTTCGACCTCTTCCAAACCTGTGGTGAGACTCTGCCACAGCATTCCCTCTTGGATGGCTCTGGAACATCTGTCTGCATGCTGGTGTCCCAAAAAGAGAGGTTTAACGCAGGTTGTCAGACAGATTGGGCTCCAAAGAAATCAGACTTTGTGATGGGAGGTGGGGAAGAAAAGCAGAGTGCAGTGACCTTTTTCAGTGTAATGACACGGAGATGCAGTCACTCTGCAAAGAGCTGACGTGGGTTCAGGTTTTAGGGCCCTCCAGTTGATTGTTACCACTGCTGGTACCTTAAATGGCCAGGGAAAGCAGCTTGTTCCTTTTGTGCTGAGGCAGCTCAGGGAGCTCTCAGACACCCACCCAGCTGCCTGACTGCTCCAGTTTGCTCCCAACAAGGCGTGAGCCCCAATTATGGCTGAGGGGTTTTTGGGTCAGACTGTGCCTTCGGTTCCAAAAAGGCTCTTCCTTTCCTAAACTTGCCACTAACCCATTTCATCAAAACCACAGCAGAGAAATTCAGTATTTCAGCCTTACAGCACGGATCAAACAGCAGGCTCTACAAGAGAGTAGGCTCTGAGCAATTCCCCCTCAGTTACTCTGTCCCCAGCTGAACAATGCCAGGACTAATCCTGCTCTCCGTGACTTCGGTGGCACAAGGTCAAGAGCAATATCATTATCTCCTGGTTTGATTTACACTAAATTATAAAATCAGGGCTTTGAATTAAATAGCGTGCAAACATCAAGAACTTAACAGTTAATTTCCCCTGTATCTCCAACAAGATCTCTTACACTTCCCCTTTTCAATTAACACCACCTTTCTGAGTCAGTTCCTGAGATGCATCTCTGTGCTTGTGTGCTGGTGTACAGGGCATGCTAAAAGTCTGATCCCTATTATAGCCTGGAAGACAAAAATAATCGTAGCCTTCCTTGATTTTTCTTAAAGGCAGAAACAACAAAAATTAATCTTTACACAAACAACCCAAGGGAGCATTCAGTGGGACTTTTCAATCTATTCATGATCTGTAATTCCCAGCCCCCAAAGTTTCCATGTTACAGCTTAATATCTAGGGACTCCATCTGTTGAGGGAACACAGCAGAACCAAAATGAGCTGAAAAAAGAATGCATTAGATTCGAACATGGGATAAAACAGTACCCAAGGAGCCCTTGTTTCATTTTCTCTACCTGGAACCATGGGACAGTGCAGCCATCTCGGCCTCATTCAAGTGTAACATTTCTTTTGAATATGACAGTGGTGGTGACCTTGTCATTAACTGATGCTGGTAGCAGCACTTCAGCTTTCATAATTCAGTTAATTTTCAAGCCAGTGGTTACTGAACCCCCAATATAACTTCGGTGTAATTAAACTGTATTAAAAATAATAATAAGAATTAAAAAAAAATCAGCCCACCTTCTGATCCAATACCAATCAGTTTTTGACTTGAACTCACTAAAACAAGGAAGTTTTTGCAGTTATAGTTTAAGGAGAATTTGCCCAGAATTTTTACGGACACTAAGATGGCAGACAGTGCTGTCCTAGTGGGGCCAACCTTCCCCGTGCTGTGAGCACAAAAGCGAGGCAGGGAAAGCATTTCCTATGCCTTTGAAAACCTGACCCTAATCTCTTTTTTCTCATACAAATCCTGTGCTAAGCACACTTAAGACCCTTTTTTTCTTTTTGCTTTTTTCTCTCCCTGTGCAATTGGCAACGACCACCAGAAACCTGAGAATGTTGCTAATTTCCTGGTGGATTTGTCCTCTCCTGCTTGGCAAGACAAGTCATTCTTCCCTTCCATTTTGCCATTTTGTTCCCCCAAACCACCACGTCCGTCCGTGCGCGCTCGGTGAACTTTGCAAAGCAGAGCCTGACCTTGCTGCCTTTCCTCCACGGCCTCCTCCAGCACCACCTCTGTGCTCCCCTGTTTCCCTGCACTCTGGGAACAGCTGTGGATTCCGTAGGGATCCTTCACGGATGCTCAGCAGCAGCACAGTGATGTTAAAATTCATCCCAGAGAGGAAGGAAAGACAAACAGCAGCTTTAGAGGTGCCAACAGAGCTGTGCCATGTCCTTCTCCCCTCAGCTTAAAGTCTACAATCAAAACCAGGTTTCGGTCATTCTACCTCTTCCCCTTTCTTGAGAAATAACCCCCAAAAAGGAGCTTGCCTGAAGGCCTACAAATTCAGCCCTTTGAAAGCTGCAGAGTAATATTAATATTAACCCATCCCCTTCCCATCCTCTGCCTGTAATCCTGAAGCAGTTACAGGGACACCTCCAAAGGGACTTGAGACAGGCATTTTTCAACTGCTAAAACCAAAATCTTATTTTTGCAGCGACTCTGCATGCCACGTTCCCGCTCAAAGACAGTGTTTTGGGGCCAGGCTGACCCCTGTAGCAAAGATTTGAAAGGTGACACAGCCATGCCTTCAATTACACTGCTGGTAGCAGATGCACTTCAGCAACACACGCAGAAACTGGAGAACACGGAGCTCGGCTCAATCTAGAAGATGTGAGAGTTTCAATTAACACAATCCTGCATGATTTAAGAAAAATATTCAGGAGCAGTATTTATTTAGCCTGCAGCCAAAGTCCATTACTGAGAATTACTCTTAATTAGAGTTGTGCGAGGTTGGGAATATCCACTCCTATCGTGATTCTTTCACCTACCACAAGAACTACCAAGTTTGCTGAGCCTCTGGCAATTCTTGGCTGGTTAGAAAAACAGCCACATGATAAAAGGATTACTTTAAACATGATAATCTAACCAGTAACACATAGAAAAAAATATTTGTTTTACTTGTCCTTATTATCTGACAGCCAGCATCATCAAAGAGTCTCTGTCTAAAATATTGCCCCAAAAACTTGTGTGAGAACGAGGTTTGCCAAGCACTGAACCACTCTTAAACAAATGCGTTGTCTCAGGTTTTCCTGTCATTAATTGATAATTTCTCTTCCTTGGATAAACGCAACCCAGACCATTCCCTGTCTAGTAGCAGCTCTAAATCAGGATTCGACACCCAGTGAAATTTTGGGCAGGGTAACAAGGATGTGTCCTCACCGGCAACGTGAGACAGACAGGTATGGAGTGCGGAACTGTGGAGGAATATCCAGTTGGGAAGAACAACACCACAGGAGCAGAAGTCAGCCTTCATCACTGACAAAACCCAAGAGGCTACGGAGAGGGTCGGAAGGACTGCCCAAAGAAACAGTTCCGCAGCAAGCAAGGATGGAGTAACCAAGGAATAAACATCAGTCCGTTTTCTGCACTAGCAAGGAAACATAATTAGCAAAGAACTAGACCAAAAGGGTTTGGTTCAGGTGAGCTCAGAAAATGTCAGTATTATTTGCGACTCTCAGACACACAAAATGTGGCTCGTCTGCAGTACCTGTTTCTTACTGGTTTAAATATCCCTGGTCCAGCAGCAGAACCTCATAGGAGAGAGCCAGACAGAAAGGAAAAAACCATGGACAAGAAAGAAAGGAAAAGATTGGGTTTCCACAAACTTAAACTCCAAGAACAGGCTGGGTTGAAGCCTAATGGGAGCTTGAGTCATTTCATCTGTTCCTAATTGCTTTGCTCACTCCTGGTGAGAGCTGAGAGCCATTGTCATGTTAAAGGATGGAAAGAGGCCAAAAACTCAGAGCTAGTGACTACATCATTACCAGGAGAGGAGGAAGCAGTTGAAAGCCAAACCACAATTTACCTTTTTGCACCTCCCCACCCAAATCAAACCTGCAGAGACACAGTCACAGTCCAGATCTACAACTGTTGGTGGCGATGCAAACTGTCTTTTGATTTCCCAGGTTTTTGGACAAGTGATCTACGAAGAGGGCATATCGATCACCTGCGGTATCACCAGAAAACCCTGCATCATTCCACATCCCAAAGGTACAAGCACCCTGAAGCAGAAGGCAAAATGATCTTCATGTGAACGACTGTTTCAAACCATAGGCTCAAAACCCTGGAGAAAATTTAAGGGGCAATAAGACTTTAAAGTGAGGTAGAGCCAGGAGTCTTGAGTCTTATTAAACAAAAACAATCAGAGTATCCACATTTTTGTAGTCCTACTGTGAAGTTCCAATAAACTTTACCCAAAAAAAACTCCATAACACTCCTTACCCAGCTTCATGGAAAATGAGAAGTGATTCCAGAGGCTGGCTGACTATTTAATACCTCTTGTAGTAGTTAAAAAGGCCACTTTCTTCTTCTCTCTCACACTCTTTTTTTAACTTTTACTGCAAAACCATTAAAGAAAGAACTAGTTCTAGTAATAAAAGGTAGCTATATTCCCACTGGGAGAAGGGGAATGGTGGTTCCTGTGTACCCTTAGCACTCTTGGCAGGGGTACTTATAAAGAAGGTGAAGGTCGCAGGAAAGAGAACAGAGTATTTTCTGTTCAATGGAAACTTCCAAATGTGCAAAGGAATTTTAGCAAGTTTTTATTTCCTTCTTTAACAGCCCTGACATCATATTTCTCCAGAGTGACATCACGGCTTTCAAGTATCAGCTTCCAATGACACCAGTGCATCAGAAGCCTTACAAAGCAAATGCATTTGGCATTCCTGTTTTTCCAAGACATTGATGAAGTCTAGGCCTGAGCAGATTTTCCTGCTCGGCCCATTTGCTGTGTGTTTACACACTCCTATTCAAATCCTGTGAATAACGCCTTGCTGAAGTGCCCAGGGCCAGGAGAGTACCTTTGATGGAGGGAAGTTAGGAATAAAACGGTAAAAAATGCACAGTGGGGTTCACCCAGCAAGACTTCATTTTTCCTCTACTCCCTGCTTCCTCAACCAGTGACACCTAGAAGGAATTCCTGCCGGGACTGCTCCCCCAGGGAAGCTGCATCCAAGCCTCCTCCTATTGCACTTTCAGGAAAATATGGTTTTTGAACTGTGTTGCCAAACTTCAAGGCAGCTATTTGGTGTGAACCCTGATTTTGAGTAAATTTACCCTGCTGAAATGGAGATCAGGATTTGGCCTCCTTCTGTTTTGAAGAGACCTTCTCAGAGCTGGGAATTTGCTGGTCTCTGATGCTTGCTAATAAACAGACGCAATTGCCATTCCAGTTTAAGAGGGAAGGAGTCAGAGGCAGGCAAGAGCTCCAGAGGGGCTGAACTGCCTCTCTCACCTGTAGGGATGCGATTATGTCTGGCAGAGCGCTCTGGGGAAGCGGCTTTCACCCCAGTGCAGAGCTATGAGCCGTCTTTTCCCTAAACTCCCGTGCCCTTCCCGAACTGGAGCAGTTACTGGACAGCAAGAGATGAAGCTGTGCATTTTCCAGCACGGAGGGCACCGACCATCCAGAGGCTGCACTGTTTTCTGCCTCCACACACACCAAAAGCACATGGAATGAAGGTAATGCACTGTAATTAGCCTGCACCAAGCTAATGAGGACTGGTGGTCTTCATGCTCTGGCAGTTGGCACTACCATTTTCTGGAGAGCTCTTTTGTCACTGGGATTCACAGAGAAAGGGAAAATACGGAGCCTCCCTTCAAAAAGTCTCTGTGTCTCCAGCAGGTAACAGCTGTTGCTGTTTTAATACGATCTCAGGGCTCATATAGATGTGACATCACACAGAACTAAGGCTTGGCCATCGATTTTACTGCCAATATACCTTAAACTGTGGGGATTTTGTTACAAATTTGTATGTTGCACGTGTGACAGAACAAAATCCGCAACTGGAAACCTCAGCGCAGTTTCATCCCTTTGTAGTAATTGTGAGCTATAAACTGGTTTCATTTCAGAATTAGAACCTGTAATAATTTTAAGATGAATAGAAGCGAGCAAGTCCATCACTGTCAGAATTTATTACACATCCAAACAAAAAAAAGAGTTTCGAAATTTGACTGGTAAGCTGGCCAAGCAAGAGGAGGTGGGGATGGTTTGTATTCTAATTTCAAGCTGCAGGGCTCCCAGGTGTATTGTATAGGATTTCCTGTAATTTACAGGCAAAATAAGCAGTCTACAGGAAAATGTTTGCCACACCGTACATGCGTATTAATTACACAGCAGGACACAATGATTTCTTTGTGATAGGAAGGGATGAGATCTACAGGCAAACTATAAAAGTGAGGTGGAAATGCAGACATTCTTCTGCCTCTAAAAAGGGCTGCTGGATTCAGGGAAATAAAATCAGCAAGTGTCTTGTCACACTTTGTATTCCCAGGTCGCTGCCAGGCTCCGCAGGTGCTGGGGAAGGGAAATTTCTCTGGGAATCTCGCTGTCTTGGCCATCCTACTTCTGCACCATGAGAAAAGCTTCCCCCCTTCAGCGAGAAGGGACATTGTAAGATTTCAGGTGCTCATTGTTCAGCATCTTATAATGATACAGTTGAATCTGCCCAGGTCCGTGGGATGGATACATCCCTTCACCTACCACTGAGCTCCGGGAAAGCAGCGCTTTCATTACCTCAGGTTAGTGCAATGTCAAACTTGTTGGAGAGAGACAACAAGGCACATCACCACCCCCTTAAAAAGATGAAAGAATTTCTTTTTAGATAGGTAATCGAGGCTTGAGACATAACGGGATATGAGAGGAATAAATAAAATATTCAGGCTGCTTTTCTCAAGACCAAATTTGGGGTAAGTGCACTGGTGTGTTCTCACTGCGAGATGAGCAATTCTCGTTACACTTGTGTTCAGATGCAGTTTCAGAAGCAGAACTTGCCTTTTTCTTGTTGGTGGTTTTTTTGGGGGGGAGAGTGGGGGGGCGGGTTTTGCCTGGTATGAAGCAGAAATCTCACCCTCCACACGCCTTTCCCCAAAGAGCTGGGTTTGCCTACATATGGTTGGCATTCAGGAGGGAGAAGCTCAGAAACGGCACAGTTTTGTTTGACTGAGGCATTCCTAAAAACATAAAGCCCTCAAAGCAAAACTCCTGCCCACATCCTTTGAACAGCAAGGCCTGGGAGAGGGCAGGAGAACGAGATTACACCAAGGCCCATCTGCATGTGGGCATTTAATGATGCCTAATACCACTTACAGGCCAAAGAGCCAGATTGCCCAGAGAATGTGTATTTTAAAAAGCTGTGAACTCATCAGGCACGGGAGAAAACTATTACAGAAAACGATCATGATAAAACCCACCCAGCTCCAGAAGAAATCATGCTCCTGACAAGCACAAGGTTCTGGGTTCAATACTGCAGCCACTGGCTGAAATTTTAGAACATGCCCTGGTCCCTGTGGCAGGAGGGTCCTTGTGAAGACCCTGCAGCCCAGGGGACCCTGGGTGGCACTGGGGAGGCCATGAGGGGAGCAGCACCCACAAGGGTCCCTGGATCCCCTTTCCTCTTCAAGACAGGAGGGGAAAAATATTGCTGAAAATTTCTAGACAAAAGAGGGTTTAATTTGTTGGAGGTGTTTTGTTGACAAGAAAATAGAAAGCATGTGTCTCTGCTTCTCTTATTGTAGTTCCAAGCAATGGAAGTATTTAAGGAGGTACAATTATGGACTTGGCAAGCACCTGGGGCTCTTGGAACTGCTTTTTCACACTGAATAAACACTGCAGTTAATCTGTTTATGTTACACTGCACTGGGAAACTATCTCCAAGAAAAGGTTGCAAGTATATATTTTCCACTCCTTTCCTTTGTTTTTAATGTTAAATTAGTAACTTGTTTAAAGGAGTTGATTTTTCTCTCAGAACATGATAGAGGTGTAGTACAAAGCAACTTTGAGTGTGGACAACGTAATTCATCAGAACAGACTAAAATTAAACCATTTTCTAGATTCTACAGCAGAGCTGAGCCACAACTTCTCCAAAGTGCAATGTGGCCTTAATAGTCACATTAAAAAAATATGCAAACATGTCCTTTATTCCTGATCTGAACTACAACTACGAGCAAATCTGGAGAAGATTACACAAAGAGTGCAAATTAGCCAGGGGATGATGAGCCTTGAAAGAGAATCGCTGTGTCCTGCCCTGCTGCTCTTAGACCCAAGAAAAGAGTGGCCAAGATTTGAAAACACAACTAGAAAGATTTTTCTTTTGAACTCCATAAAGTTGTACACTTCATCTTTTTCTCCCATTTTAGGCTCCAATCCTGGAGTTTAATTTGAGTATAAAGTACCAAAGCAGAAGTCAGAAAGAGCCCTTTTATTGACTTCAGTTGGCGCTGTATTTGGGACTGGTGTTTTTAAAATCAGAGCAGCACAAGGAGGTAAAAACCGTGCGTCCGTAAGGTTAAAGAAAAGCGTGTGTGTTTAAAACATTGAAGAAATTGTTCTGAGAACAATTCATCTTTCTGAAAATATGAACCCCATGATGCTGCCAAGGTCAGGGAGAGCTGTGATAATTTAGTGTGTAAGTGCTAGTCATCCAGCACAATGCCACATTATTTAATTTGGTAACACATTCATACAACTGCCTGACAATAGCCATGGACGCGAACACTACCTGTGGGCTGGGGTCAAGGCAACGCAGCTTAACGTTAAAACAAAGGAGCTAATGGGATTCCTGTTCAACTTCCAGCTTATTATGGGATCCCAGTTACTTCTTTCTGCCTCAGTCAGCTCCTCTGGAAAGGAGGACCACACTGGGACTCATGGCTGAAAGAAAAATGCAGTGCATGTGCCTGGCTTATTTGGCCATTCTTCCTAATTTCTCTGTCCCTTTTTTTTTTCGCCATTCAACTCTGGTTTGTGAATTCCAGGCCATTTTCCTCAGGGAGCAGGAATGCAGCTCACCTTGTGAAATGGGAAGGACTGATATTAAAAAGGAGAAGTCATCTTCAGCTGTAAAAATTAGATGCCTTGCTAATGCCAAAATTAATAATACAGAGATATTTGGGGCTTACACTTCATTCTTACAGCTGGCAGCGCACAGAGTATTTTATAAATAAGACTACCTCCTGTACCCAAACCCTTACAGAGACAAACAAATGCCATACCCTTTCCTCAGAAGTATAAACACAGAGCAGAGAAAAGAGCAATACGAGGAAAGTGAAGAAATTCAAGACTGAAAAAACCAAAACCTCAGAATTTTTGCCTCCTTGTTACTAAACTCATAAAACAGACTTTTCCCTCAAAAAATTAGATTAAATAATTTAACTAAAGACGTAACCTTGTTTTATATTAAATCAGGTGCAAAGCTCTGCTCTGTTTGCAGAGGAGCTGAGAGTCACCCTCTGCAGTGGCTGTTGTAGAGTGTGACTTTCAAAATAATATCCTTTCAGTGCACAAAAGGAGAGCAAAAGATGGATGTCCTGTGGCTCCACGTGGATGGCTGTCTCCAAGGAGCTCACACAGATCATCACAGCACAGCCTGTCAGGAGCGGGGATGGCAGGAGGGAGAACAGTCCCGGCTCAGAACCCGGACCTTCCAGAGGAAGGCACAGGGAGCCCTTCACCTCACGCCCCTTTGCACCAAAAAGTTCGGAGCTGCAGCTCTTCCCTTTGGAAGTCCTGCCCTCCTCAATCCCCTGGCACATGGAGCTGCCCACAATTCCCAGAGCAGCAAATGCCAGTGTTTTATTTTTGGGCAGGACCACTGCTGGGTTCATCCCTGTATGCACAAACTGATAAACAGGCGGCTCCAGTCCCCGCAGGCTCAGCTCCGGTTCCCTCTGCAGATGTATTTTTGTTATAAGCTGCTGCGGCGTGTAAAAAATGGAGTTATTCAAAGAAGTGGTTTTAAGTTCAAAGATAATGTCATGTTCATTTGGAATATAAGCACGAGCAACGCACTCCCAGATATGCTCTCTGTCTCTCTGCATCCCTATCTCAGCTGTGGGCAGGGTGGTAATATATAAAGAGAGAGCAGGTGGGACTTTTTTTAGGTGGGGAAGAAAAAAGGCTTATAGCTCCAAAGCTGAGTTCCCTGCCTATCCCACATTTTGGAAATGAAACAAAAATGTCTCATGAATTGAACAGACATGCTGCAAAATAAAAAGAAACAATAGTATGCAGAGAAATCCAGGAAATTCGCTGATTAAAATGCAGGATTTTATTTCAAAATACTTTGGGCAGAGTCTCCATTTTTTCCCAACTGCTTCTATCACCTGTGTGAAGGGACCACTGGACTTACACATGCAAAAGCCATTTATCCACTTATATTTGGTACCCTGCAAGGTCTGAGTCCTGAAGGAGCTCAGAAATAAGGAGCTTTCCACTTGGCACCTGCCTAAGTAGCCTCGCTCGCTCCATGTAAATGGCCTCCGTGCCACAGAGATTTTGCTGGAGGCTTTTGCTCTGTGCACGGAACTGACACCATCCCAAGGAGCAGGGCTTGGACTCTGATCTCCCTGTGCAGCCAGAGGAGAGGGATAAGCCCACTAAGTGGGATGAGAGAGGACTAAAGCGATGATTTAACAGACTTTCTGTGAGCAGGCAGCCCCAGCCTCGGAACTCCAGCCTCAGAGCCCGCTCCCTGCCTGCTGCGTTTCATAAAATGCTTGGGAAAAACACTTTGCACGTCATCTGCTGCACATCAGCAGTGCAAGACAATTAATCAGGGATTCCAGTGCCACGTCATAAATTATGGCACCTTCTGTCACTGACACTTGAAAGACAAAATGTGAGAATCTGTCTGTACCGACATCCTTCAGCTCAGGCAGAAGCACTTTTGGTGTGCTTGGGGCTGGCTCCCCGCTCCGGGCTCCGATCCTGATCCCACTGGTTTGGCCATTACAGGGACGTTTGTTGCCTATGTAACATCGGAATGGAGCCTTCAGCAGACTTTTTACAGTAACACAGGAAAATCATCTCCCTGCTACTTATTCCATTATCACCAACTAACTGGAAGACCTGGAGCAGTCCCTCCACGTCACGAGCTGCGGCACATCAAATTCCTCACCACAACAGCTCTCCGCAGCAGGACCTGAAGGCCGGGCTGCACCTTCCCCGCTCCCGCTGCCCGAGAGATGCGCAGCGGTGAACTATCCCCAAATTAAACAATTATGTTTAGAAACACAAACACACAGAGACCTCCCACTAACTCAGCAGATTCTTTTGAAAGTTGGCACTGTCAAAACAAACACAGTCGCCTGTAGCACCCTTCCCCGGCTCCTGCTGACAGCGCTAGTGAGGAGGAGGAGGTGCTGAGTACTTTGTTATAATGAGGAGGAGGATAGTGTTGGGAAAGGTGTTGAGTTTGACACAGAAGTATCAAGAGCAGGAAAGCGAAAGTCAA
This sequence comes from Callaeas wilsoni, assembly GCA_013398955.1. NCBI lineage: Eukaryota > Metazoa > Chordata > Aves > Passeriformes > Callaeidae > Callaeas > Callaeas wilsoni. Next base: position 125,155 of record VWPU01016798.1, read on the forward strand.
GGAAATCAGCCTTGTGCCACCTAAAATTGCTCTGGCACTAAACCTACAAAAATCAATGACTCTGCTTTCACAGGAGGTTTCACATAAACCTGAGGGAGCGTACAGCACGAGCTGCACCAGATGGAAAGTCTCTGGAAGTGGGGAGTGAGACAGGAGCAGTTCTGGTATCTCTGAGCTGCATCAAACACAGAATTCACCAACAGTAATTAGGGCTATTCGCATCTAGCCCTGCCTTCACTTTTGCTGTACCAGTGAGGAGGGAGAGACAGCACCGAGAGAAAACCAAAGTGTTACAAGCGTATCTGCAGGCAGTAAAAGGATTGTTTATACTCATGTGTTTGTGCCTGTTCCCTGAGTAAAAATTTGGTAACACAGCAGTCTGAATTTTAGGTCAAAGTTATTTTTCCTTGGTTGCACCTTTTCGAACTCATTTAATCACAGCAGCTTGTCTTCCTTTACCTTCCCTCACAAAACACCCCTCCCCACGTCACATTTTAAACCTTCTCACAAAGAAAACTGAGAGAAAATAATTTTTGTGCAACTTATCCATCTTTCAAAGCAGCTTCTGGCAGAAGGGAGCTGAGAGTGATGAGTCCATAGAATAATAAATAATAACAATATTGAGCAGTTTTGCAGAGCAAACGTACATTGAAAAACTTTTCTTCTTGAGTGCCTGACATTATTAATTTGTTCTCCAAACACACAAGTGAGGGGAGTCAGCCCATTTTTACACACAGGGAAAGTGAGCATATAGATTTCAATAATTGTTTAAGACATGGGAAGAGTCAGTTCCAGAAACTGGGCAGAACAACTCACAGGAGATCACAGCCCATATCCTTGGCAACATTTGGGCAGAACCTTGTCACCACAATAATTGCTATTGGCAAGTGACACCTGCGAATAATATCCTGCCTGAGCTGCCCTTCCCTGTGGTGCAGAAGGAGCACGTCCCAAGCCTCAAGGAGCAGCAAAGGCTGGACAGAAGCTCCTGTAATTATTGATGACAGAAGTATTTCTAACCCCTTCCCAGTTTCTGCTTAAAAGGGTTCAAACTCACAGTAATCTACTGCTTAAGTAATACGTGACATCCAAAGATCCCATTCTGACTTGCACAGACACTCATCTGGGACATCCTTTCCTGTGGAACAGCAGCATTTTTATTTTGTACCACAGGACTGTGTTTTCAGCCCCATTACCACAGAGATTTCAGATGAATTGAGGGGAGGGGGAGAAGACCTGAACTGATTTGCTGTATCCACAAGAAATGGCTTGTGAGTGACCTTGTGTCCAACCTTCTAACATCTAAGACAAAAGCACAGAAAAGCCGAACAAAGGAAAGCAGGAAAGCTCCCTGAAAAGGGTGTGTGTGGGTTTTGTTTGTTTACATAGGTTAAGAAGCAGATACCTTATTTTTAAGCCTTTTCCTGTTTTATAGTACTTTTACCAGAATCACAGAAGAATTAAGAATTTACAGGACCAGCACAACACCAAACCCAGGCCAAAATCTTGCGTGTCACACCCACTCTATGGAGCTCTCAGAAATCAATGGATTTGGGGATTCCTGTGTGGACAAGCTCAGCTTTCCCCAGGTTCCTCTGTTAACAGTGTGGTGATGCACTCAGCCTTCATCCTCCCTTTTCCTTACAGGATTCCTTAGGAGCCAGGTTACACTGCAAAAGTGAGGCAGGCAGGGGGACAGCTCTTGTGCCACCCCCTCTCACCCTGGGCAGTGGCTGGTGCTGGCACACCAGTATGATCTGCACAAGCTGATGCACTGGGGCCGCTGCTTTGCTTTTTAGAGCTATTGATTTCCTGCCCTTTCTTGTAAAGCATTCTGTGAACTGGAAGCAGTTAAAGGTTAACAGCAAAGATTTCGTTAAAAATAATATTGTAGAATTGTTTAAGATCCTAAATCATTAGTACTTAAATGCCCACACCTAAAAACTGTTCTGAAATTTGTGTCTTCGGGCCATGAAACTCCAAGAGCTACCTGCCAATATGAGCACCCCTGACTGCTGCAGCTCGGCACAGGCAATTCCCAGCTCCATGCCAGGATCCTGGGAGGAGTGGAGCAAAAAAAGAAAAGTTAAAGGGACCACAGGCACTGCACACTCCTGCCAGAGGGTAGGAGAAGTGAGGGAAAGCCTGTCTCTGGTAAGACCTCACCTCGAGTGCTGCATGAGCTCCGGGGTTCCCAACACATGGACCTGTTGGGGGAAGTCCAGAGGACACCACCAAAACGATCAGAAGGATGGAGCAGCTCTGCTGTGAGGAAAGGCTGAGAGAACTGGGATTCTAGAAAAGAGAAAGCTTCGGGGTGACCTAATTATGGCCTCCCAGTACCTTACAGGAAAGATGGGACAAGACTATTTACAAGGGGCTGGAGTGACAGGATGGGGGAACGGGTTTAAATTGAAAGAGAGTAAGTTTAGATTAGCTATTAGATAAGAACTCTTCCCTGTGAGGGTGGTGAGGCCCTGGCACAGGTTGCCCAGAGAAGCTGTGGCTGCCCCATCCCTGGAAGCATTCAAGGCTGGGTTGGATGGAGCTTTGAGCAGCCTCTTCTAGTGGAAAGTGTCCCTGCCCACGGCAGGGGGTGGAACTGGATCTTCAAGGTCCTTCCCAATCCAAGTCATTTTATGATTCTTTGAAAGGAACTGCTGCCCAAAAAACACAGTGCACACGCCTGTGTGCGTGCATTGAGGGGGATTTTCCACACATCTCCTTCACAAGCTGTAATTACAAACTGACATTGCTGTTACTGTGGCTGTTTCCCCATTTTATGCTCCTTTTTAACACACAAGCCTAGGCCTTTTTATGCACAAACCTAGGAAAAAGAGGGAAGTTTGCTGTCCAAGAGCACCAAGGGGAGCCACTTTTCTCACCTGGGGACCTGCACAACGCATGTGTGTGTTAATTTTAGGAGGAACGTCCTGAGCAGCATCCACTGCTGCTGACAGCACCTGGCTGAAGGGCTCCATCCTGCACATCCTTTGGCAGGTTTTCTGGGAAGCAGCTACAACAGAGCTGCAGTACAGATGGTCCTTCATTTGGGGGTGTTTGGATCCAGACCCTTCAGCAGGGTCTGTCTGAAGGGAAGCTGCCTTCAATACATGCAAATATTTTGGGTTTAAAGCTACATGGACGTGGCTCAACTTATTTCCCTTCCAGTTCCACCTCTCATTCGGGCAGTGCAAAAGCTTTCAAAGCCAAAAAGCTTTCAGCAGTACATCACCACCCAAACTCTCATGCTGGGACATCCAGGCTCCAAGGGCAAGACACCCCAGCAGCCATGGAGGGGCTGAAGTTTCCCTGGGGACACTCAGATGAAATGTGCTCTACACTGGGGCTCCTCCATTTGAAGGGGAGCAGAAACAAGGAGCAGGACATTTAAAATATCCTGGTAGGATCCATCCCCGGCAAAGGATTCAGCCACAATAGGTTCATTCAGACTTCTAAGTCATTAGACTATTTCCAGCATTATTTTTTAAAGATTTGTTCTGTCTCCTAAAGAATTGCTTCTCAAAGCAAAAGCAGAATGATGAATACATCTCCCCTTTCCCCGCTGAATACAACTTAGGAAAACATAATGCTTCTCATCTGATTTCCTCCTCAAGTCAAAATAAGCCAACCAAATCCTGCTGTATACACCTATCAATACAAACAAAAGATGCAGAGATGGGGTTGTTTTGTAGCAGAAATAAACACAGTTTAAGGAATGATTTTCCTTTCATGACAGCTTAAGGTCCTTCAAACTTGACAGAATTGATTACTGAGTCAAAGCAAAGGAGGGCAGGGAATGGAGTTTTCCTTGCGTACACACCTGTAACGTTACACACTCCGTGGGCTATGGGGAAGGAAGCGGAAGGCTCGAGCTGTTGGGAAGGAAAACCCAGAGAGGAAAAAGAACAAGGGATATCTTGGGATTAGCTTTAGCATAACATCCCACAGTATGTTTACTTTGCTTCTCCATCTCATATTTCTTCCTGGGATCAGTCCCCAGCCCTGCAGACCCTCCCAGGAGTACAATGCCCCTTTCGTGTATTGTACGAGTGGCACTGAGAGTACAGCAGCTTCAAAACATAAAAGGAAAAAAAGAGTCTCCCTCAACGCCATCATCATTTTTAAAAAAGGCAATTGATGTCGCCTGAAGCAGCAGCTATGAAGCCCAATTATACCACATTTCATTCAAGTGTCAAAAATTGGAATAATAATAACCAACAACGAGGAGCACATATAGGAAATGATGCTGCCATCTTCTTTTGTTTTGGCCACGCGTTTTCATAAATTCAGGCTTTGAGCAGACCCAGTGCCACATTCCTTCAAGGACTTTCTTGTTCGCTATTGTTTTCAGTTCCTAACAATTGGCTTCCCTGACTACTTTCCCCGTGTTGACAGTCGCTCACAGAGCCTCCATATGCTCCCACTACTTGGGTAGTCAATCATTTGTGAATTAGCTACCCAATCAAAGATCTACAAGAGGCTTGGTAGTGTTTATTCATTGCTGGTGTTTTGAGTGAGTGTATTGCTCGCAAAAGGTGTCAGATTAAACACACAGAAATGAATTTATTCACAGGATGTGGATTGCGCAGTCGGAAGCAGAGACACAAGCACTGGCCAGAGCTCACACGGAGTTATTTGGGGTTTTTTTCCCCCTCTTTGTTTTGTTGTGGTTTAAACCACGCCTGAGGTAAGATGTCACTGGACTCAGGAAGACTGCAACTACCTGCCTACTTAAAATGGAATTTTTGGGAAGAGGCTGGAGCCAAGGGAGTGGCTCCAGAGGCTGCCTCGGCATGGAGGACAGAAAGGTTAAGGCAATCAAAGGCACCCTGATGGAATGTCTTCCTCCTTCCATCACGGAGGTGCGCACCGCAGCCCTGCCAGACACATTCCTGCATTCCCAGCTGCACGGAGGGAGCCCTCCGAACCCCCGGGAGCACTCGCGCCTGATGCTGGGAACCATCTCGGACAAAAGCCGCCCTTCTTTTAAAGATCTGCCTCAAAACACCAACACAATACTTCCCTTAGCTGTCATTTTGGGGGAATTTAAAGGCATTTTAAACACTGGCCAACACAAGCAATGCCAACTTGCAGAGGAGCCAGCTTTCATCCAGCAGAGTTGTTCCAAATCAGGATTATCACTCACCATCAGAGACACTGCCTAATTCAGAGCTGGATGCAAACCTTGACAGGATTTAAACACACAGCTCACGGGAACTTGCCTCCTTTTATAGGAAAAGGGGGGAAAAAGTTGACATAACAAGGTTGCGTTTGGAGATCTCAGTTTACAGCCCAGGTTTATGCTAAAAGATGAGTAACACACATCTATATATCCACAGGGGTTCCATATTGCCACCTCTACCTGACTTAAGAGATCTATTTATAAGCAAAAAAAAAAAAAAAAAAAAAAATTAACTGGAAGTCCAAAGAAAATGTCACTGGTGATGAGAGAATCAAGCTGATTTCTTTTCTTCTCATGAATCATTGTCACAATAAAGGGTCTGCATGACAACCCTGCCCTTAGCAATCACTGAAAATCCCAGTTCCTTTGAAATTATGAGCTGGCTGGTCCTTGTATTGCCAGTGCTTGGTGACGATGACAATGATGCACAGGGAGAGATGTAACTTAGCTGCTTGTCATAGCTCTTACTTCGGCTGACTTCCAGCAGCATTTACTATTCTGTATTAATAGAAATTAAAATATTAAACACTTACTCATTAAGGTATGCAGATATGATTCACATGGAACTGGTAAGAAAATGCTATTTTTAAGTGGAGATATTACAGTGAAGAATATTTCAAGTTAGAGCTTCCCAGAAGAAATATAAAGTACTTGTTTATTCAGTGTCAGTTGGAATAACTACTACTGGTAAGAGTGCATCAACACATATTAAGCCAATGGCAATTTTCCTGAAGTTTTCCCTTCTTCAGAATTCATGAAAGAAATTTAAAACACTCAAGGCAAATGTCAGTGCGAGGGACAGTAATGTAAAGAATCAAAGCGGAACTACCTGGAATGGACATTAAATAAGAGGCAGAGAATGAGCACTGAGTGAATTTTTATACGTTCACATTACAACAAACTAGTCAAAGATTCTGACCCCTGGCACCGGAGAAGTCTTCCCAGTTTTGATATTTGCAATAAGATCATTCCCAAGAGGACTGGGAAAAAACCCCTCTTCCTCTCCTTTTCTTTCAATAAAATGAGCCCTCATCTGTATTACGAGGAAGAATACTAATAATTTGGCAGTGTTCTGAAGTACCTTTTATAAAGCTTTTGCTTGGGGTTTAATATCGCCCGGGAAGTCCGGCAGATTTTCCTGGCTTTGCTGGAGAGAGAAGCCTGCGGCACTGGACGGAGCACTCAGCTCCCACCTCCGCCGGGAGAACACGGAGGGATGTGCTCAACCCTCGTGCAGCCAAGCCGGGGGAAGAATGCAGAGATTCCCGTAACGGGGTATGGGTGGGTCCCATCTGCGCACGGGAAATCTCCTGCTAAGCCCAAAATGTGCTCCCTACACTGGGACGACTCGGGAGCCTCTCTGCCTTATGGCTGACTCTCTCTGAGCTGATCCTACACAAACGTTTGGGTGAAGTGCAAGATTATTACTCGAAGAAAAGAAAAAAAAAAAAAAACCAAAACAAGGCAAGAGAGTTGGCAGCGGTGTGTAATAACAAATAGGTGCACGCCGTCAAAACAATTAATGTCACTTTGCAAGGTCTTTTGGAAATATATCAACAGAGGGAACCCACAGATGGCTCTTTTCCAGTGCATTTTGGAAAGGGGTAGGATGGGCCATGCTACTGTAAATCCCAAGCTGAAAGATGAGAAGGACAAAAAAAAAAAAAAAAAAAGGAGAAAAAGGGGGATAAAAGAAGTTTGGGTTTTTTTGTTGGTTTTTTTTCCCTCCTGAAATTCCTCTTCAGAAATAAAACTAAATAAATTGGGCATGTACAGCCAGGGCAAAGATTGACTCAGAGGTTGGATGGTCTAATGCAACAGATACACCAAGCTGACCCATAATGCCATAAATGCTGGATAGAGGACCAGAATTTTCCAGTGCTCAGCACCAATTAAGGCCAGGTTTGCAGAAAATGTCCTTCCCAGGAGGGCCAGCATAGCAGAATGCATTTGGCTCCCTCTTGATGTTTGCAGAAATGTTTTCAGAAGACCTTCTTTTCCTGGCACACTGCCCTCTTTCTATACCCAGGTATTTAAACAGGGCTTTAAGAGGCCGAATTATCGCCTCCCTGATTCTCAGTTTCCTATCATTAAAACAGAAATAAAAATAAACTTCTTTCACGGCCAAGGAGCAAGGAGGATAAAAGCAGAGGCACTTGGTGCTCACACACCTCAATGCTGGGGGTCAGACGAGGATATGATTTTTGCATCAGCAACTCTTGTGGTGGTGTTACCTTCCTTCATTAAGTACGCAAACACTCGGAATAAAACCAGATCCTAAAGCAACAATGTTTTCTGCTCCCAGAAATCCTCCCTTTCCAAAAAGACTGAGCTCACTCAAACCATCTGCCCCTTCCAGAGACCCCTCCTGATTCCCTTTCCTCCACCGTCAGTGTGCCCAGAGCTGAGCCCTGCTTTTCCCAAGCAGGCAGCTGATGAGCCGGGCAGGTACGAGAGCATTGCACGGGTGTCTGTGGGGTGTATGCATTCCCTGGCACATGTGCCCATCTCTAAATACACACAAGGCTGGGAGAGGGTGGGCAAACAGCTGGGACAGGACTCCAGTCCTTCCGGAACGCCAGGCGGGATGTGTCAGAGGGGTGGGGCGCACCCCCGGCTCAGTGACACAAAGCAGGCTGTTGTGGGGCTTTGTTGCCCTCCTGGCTGCACACAGGTAACGATGACCCCGGGCGCTGTAACTCACGCGGAGCTGGCAGGCAGCAAACACTGCGGAAGCCAAGCCAAGAGGAGGAAGGATTGTCCTTTTGCTCTGATATTTCCAAGTACAGTCCTGCATTTCCTTATTTATCGCTAGTCAGGCACGGAAGGACAGAAGAGGTGAATTTACCAGGTACAGCTTTAGCTCCCTCCTTGCCTTTTCCTATAAACATCCACAAACCTCCTTTAAAAAGGGGCTATTTCCCAGTCCCAGAGAGGCCAGGAGCCTGTTGGGGAAGTTCTGAGGTAACTCCCAGCTCTGTCAAGGCACCACTTGAGGTCTGAGCAAGCCCCTTGCAAAAAAAACCCCAAACTGCACATGGGCTCAGCAGCCAGTCACCGGGTGGTGGCCCTCAGTGGGCCCAAGGAGGACACCAAAGGTGACAAGTTCTGTGGAAGATCTAAAGAGCTAAGGAGACACCCCACAGGTGTTTGGTGTTCGAGTAGGTTTGGGCTTCAATACTCTCAATGCTACTCTGGGCTAAAGCTGCTAAGGACGAGTGGAGATAAACAGTATTGTTTCCATCATTTAGGCACGAGAATAAGTGGAACTATTTCATCATGTAAGTCATAACCACAAAGAGCTTTCCACCATACTGATTCCCTGTAAAAATGTTTGAAGACTTGTGCACATCTGAAGGAAAGACTCGGAATAAAGGAGGGATCCTCCTCTCTATTTTAACAATGACTTCTGAAGAGCACTTACGATGTTTTACCTCACAAGTACATTTCTGCACGTGTACCGGTGTAAGAAGTTTCATCAAGTTTGGAGAAAGAAAAGGTAAAAGCTTTTAACACTAGTCAAGGACACAGAGTGGTTAAAGTGGTATCTCCTTCCCCCTGTTTTAACCAATTACTCCTGCACTCCTGTACATGGTTTCAGACCACTCTGTTTTAGGAAGACCCTGGGAAGAACCCTTTGCTGAGGAAGAAATACAAATTTTCAGCATTTGTGAATCTATTTCCTTGTAGTTTATTATGCAAACTTTGCTCCTTATCTGGAGCCTTGTAAATACAATGCAAACATTTATTTCTGCTCCCACACTGACAATCAGAGCCTACGTGGTCTGTGGTGCTGCCTCTGGGATGGGCAGCCTTCTCTCCAGGAAGTTTTGCTTTCTTTAGGACACCTCATCCAGCATCCTCTTGCCAGGGAAAACCTTTAGCATTTTCCAGCACCTGAGAGTGCTGCTTGAACATGTGTTTGGAACAAGAAAATAACCCCGTGGCTTTCACGGTGCCCAGCACACCCCAGTCCCCAGCTGCTGCTCTGGCCTTAAACAGACAAGCGCCACAATCCTCTTCCTTCTCCCATCTAATTGAGATGAGGTTTTGGATTAGGTTTGTCTCCCTATCCAATGAACCGTGAGCTCCTTCGGCTGCTCCTGTTCCACTTCAATCCTCTCCATGCACATTCTAGAGCACCCCACATGCCCACCCAGGACATTTTCCTGCATGCCTCCACTCTGGCTCCGCAGCCCTCCGGGGAGGTTTTCCTCCAGGATGTCAGGGCACCGCAAAGTGCTCGTCTCTCCTGGACTGACTTCGCAGTGGTTTTCCTTAACTAGCACCAGTTTTACAGGGAACTTAATGAACAGCTAACCCAGATAACAGAATGGGGGCAGAGGGTCATGGGGAAGAGAAAAGATGGTCAGGAAACAACAAACATGGAGGGAGGAAAGGCACAGAACGAAGCGAAATACTCAGAAGTCTTAAGAGACAGAATGGTGACAGGGATTGCAGTCGGAGCTGGAAGTGCCCACATGTTACCTCATCTGGGTCGAGTGAGCCAGCATCTCCCTCAACTGTCATATTTTTTCAACATTAAGGCAAGTAAGGTTTTGGGTTTTCTTTTTGATTCTGTGGTGCCTTTTTTCTATTCAGGAGGTTCAGTGGTTTAATTTTTGTTTTTCTTTTTTTGTTGTTTTTTTTTAAAATTACCTTGATCTTGCTTTCCCCATTCCCCATTTGGTCACTGTTTGAATAGGAATGAATTCCCAGTCTCCAAAGCCCATATGTGATTTCTATGGAGTGATCCCAAATTACCTAATCTCAGCTCATATGCCAGTGCACATTCACAGTTGAACATCTTTTTTTTCCTTGGAATTGGGCACAGAAACTGCTAGTTGGCTCAGATGTAAAAATAATACTCAAAACACCGAGGCCAAACCCTGCACAATAAGTCTACATATGTGGTTGGGCACTAACAAGCAAGTAAGAAAATGATCTATTTAAAGACTCACTTCTGATTTAGACATTGCTTTGAAGCAGTGAGAGTAGCCAGCAGAGTCTGGTCTCCATCACAATTTTTCAAATATAAAAATTAAAAAATGATTATAATTATGCATTCTGAAAGCTGGATGGGGCCATGCTACACTGAAGCATATTTTCCAATGTAATTAAGGCTTTCAGCTGATTCCTTCTGACTGCAATTGTTATTTCAAATGTGAATTAATAAATCATGTCCATCTAGTTAAGAATTAAAATCAGTCTCAAGTATTCCTGCTTAGACCAGCAAACTTAAAGAGAGGGAGGGATGAACGCTCCCAAGAAATTCTCAGTGGAGAAAAGAAGAAAAGAAAAAATAGGGAAAGTAAAAGAAAGGGCCTCATCTTATTTAGGGTTTTCCAGGCATCTAAGAAACACACAGGATGAAGTTACATGACTCACACATATGGAAGCATTTTTCTAGCTTTATACCAAGACAATATGCAAATAGTCTACCCCTACTTTCACTCATGACTGGCTGCAAATACAAAATTCAAGCTGAATAATGTTAACTGCCCACATGCTCTGCTCTAAAGGATCCTCAAGGGCTTCTGGTCTCCTGTGGTATCCACAGAGCACTTTAGCTATCACAGTGAATTAGTGTAAGGCCTGGTAATGCACCTTTAAGTATGTGAGCCCTTTTAAGGCACTTAGAGGTCAAGTCTGTGGCTATATAAAGTACAACCTTTCGAACATTTATTTTCACTTGCCCATCCAGAGGCTCGGATGGCACGCAAAGGCGGTGTTTAATTTCGTAAGAGCCCTTCAGATTCCAAATTGTCAGAGTCATCAACTGGCTCTGATAGCCAACCAAAGTTTACAGTAATGCAATAAAGCAAGGTAAATATTGGCAATCAGGCAGTGGCTGCTGAGCGTGGCTGCGTGGGGCAGGAGGAATTGTCATTGTGAGAGAAAGCTGTCATTTTGCAAAGGGGCCTCTAAAGAGCAAGGCACAAGGCAGAGCAAGGCCAGATGGACCTCTTCCCTGGAACGTAAACACAGACACTCTGCTCAGCCTCTTCCACATTTCTCAGCTATCCCAGACCATGAACAGTAGCTCCCAATGTGCCATCGATCAAAAATTCCCTGTGAGTAAGGAACTTCCCACACAAACATTGAGTGTTTCCACAGACATTATGACAAAGAGATGCCCAAGCAGAAGTTACTGAAATAAAAAGGGCCCATAAGAAAGGAACTGTAGATACCAAAGCCAAAGATATTTTACACTATTCCTGCAATGAGATGGTGCAGCACATAAAGAAAGCATTATTTGATCACAGACCCGCTTATAAGAGAGCACAGTTTCACTCTGAATATTGAAGCGGGGCTTTCTTCTGAGAGTAAAAATGAAGTATGAAAGGCACAGGATGTCACTGCTGTGAGATAACAGGAGCTGCCATGTGTGTGCCTGGAGACACCTGAGCTTCCAGAGCTGCACAGCTCTGCAGCGCTGCCAGGCCAGCCCTGCTCCTGGCACCGGAACGCTGGCTTTTCCTGTTCTGCTGGGAGGGCCCTGGGTCCTCCAGAGAACACACCTCATTTGCTCCAAACAGCACCCCAGCCACTCCCCCTGCAGAGCCTTCCCCTCCAACACCGGCTCCCTGCACAGTTTATTCCGTACCCGATTTTGGTGAGTCCTGGAAGGTCAGCAATTAAAATAAAAAAAATATAAAAATCAAATAAAAGGAGAGAGCTCTTTGTACTTGTGACTGAGCGGGGTATTAGCAGGAACACCCAGGTGAGCCCCTGTGGAACAGCGGTCAGTGCCCTGCATCAGCTGTTTTGCTGCCTTCTGAGGAACAACTCACTGGGCAGTGAGAGTTTACAGAGCCCATCTGTGGGCGTGTGCCAGAGGTACCACAGCAAAGCCGCCTTCTTGCGTGTTTTTCAGCGCATCTCAGTCTCTTTTCTTTGTTTAGTTATTTGAAACAGGACTTTATCTATTGATACTCAAGAGGAAGATGAAGAGTTAGGCATCTGGTCTTACTGATCTGAATATCTGTAATGCAAATGAACAAATAACACCCAGAGAGGATGTTTGTTGGGTAATGCCATGGACTCAGTTATTGTGTGCTGATACTGATCAATGCATTACAGAGTTTGTATAGACTTCTGAGCTGCTTCATCACACAGTAGGTGCCTGCCTGGGAGATTCTGCCATTTTGAAGTTTTGTTCATTACTGGATGCTTCTCCTTGCCCTGAAAGCTCCCTGTGTCAGGCAAGATTTCTGTGACTTGCTGATTTGTAGGATGAGGCTTGCTGTGAAAGCCACATACTGTTCTCTCAGCACTTCTGAAGAGAAGCTTGGAAGCTTTTCCACCTACCTCTAAACAAAACCATTCTCCCAAAGTTACTCCAAAGGCTGATGCGAGGATGCTCAGTACCCTTGCATAGTCAAACTGTTATTCAGTTTGCTGAGTGCCACTGCTGTCAAGGACAAGAAATACATTCGTGACTCCATTCACTAGCTTTAACAGTATGAGTTTGTTTCATGTCAAGAAGCCCTAAAAAAATAAAAAGGTTGAAAGGAAAGGAAGGACAGTGGAAGAAATGCATTTCAATCAAGAGGGGAGAAAAACTGCTGCACCCTCACCCTTCTTGTTCAAGATAATGCCCAGTGGAAATTGGAAACTGTCACACCACCACATGGAATAACAGCGGCCAAATCAGTCCCTGGTTAGCACAGAGCGCAGGGAGCACTGCAAGGCAGCGCTGCAAACACACAAAAGCTCACGCTACTACACATGTGCAAAATTCATGAAGACAAATACCCCATCAGCTGTGGGCAGTGCCTATGCCTGCCTTGCAGCAGTGAGCCAGGATATTCACTTCCTGCCGAGGCTCCCTCTCCCAGGCAGGGAAGCAGCCGTGCCAAGCCTCGAGCGACAGCGTAATGACATTAATTTTCCAGGCACGCTGATGACAGCTCTGTGAAGGCTGGAATTTGAGTAATGCAGGTCGCACTGCCATTGTCCTGTCTCGGTGCAGAGGGGTCAGACTCCGGAGGCTGCTTTATGTGCAAGGAGCACAGCTCAGCCCAAAGCGCTCCCTGGAAAAACCCGGCAGAAAAGGAGCGAGACTCTGCAGAAAACACGGCGGTTTTGTGGAACTGATGAAAGGTGTCATAGCTGACTAGTAGTGACATGTCCCTAACACAGGGACAGGACAGTCCTTGTCCCCGCTGCAGCTCACAGCTGATAGTTGTGAGATTGCCAGTTTATGCAGGAGTGAATGGTTTGGTTCAGCCCAGGCATGTTTTGCAGCACCGCTCACTGAGCTCCTGACCTTTCCAGGCAACCCCTGCAACAAACTGACCAATAGGTATCTGGCTGATGGACAAAAATAGTCACATATTCTTGCCTATCTGCACTTTTCCCTTATCCCATTCCAAGCTCCGTGGAAGATTTCTCCCTAATATAGCCTCCCGGTAACTCGCTGTAGTCTGTCAACGCTTACAAAAAGCACACAAGACACTTTGTTGATCTTTCCCACTCCGAGTTCAAACCCCCCTGGTAACAGCAACACTGTCCAGAGCAATCGCTAATCCTCCCAGTTCAGCATGCAACACTCAAGGATGGCCAGTTAAGCTGCCTGCCCAACAGGAAGGAGAGATTCAGCCCAAAACTCGCCCATGATGCAGAACCGGTGAGCTGGGACAACTCAAAAAAACTGCAACTTTACTCCTCTTTTTGCTTTAAGGACCCACCACTGCCTAATATTAGCAACACCTTCAGCTTCCTCCCACGGCCATAAGTATCAGAGGGGTTAAACCCCACAGCATCTTCCCTAAACAATACTGGAGCAGCACAGGTCCAGCTGGTGGAGCAGAGCGTGGGTTCCCCCTCAGCTCAGGACTACCTGGAGTAACCTGGAAATCAGAGCTGCAGCAGGACAGCACTGCCTTGGCCATGGCAACATGGAATTTGCTTGGTCATTACAGCTCCTATGGATTCTGGCAGCGCAGCGCTACAGCCCAGGAGAGAGATGTGCAAGGGTTTGCTGCTTGCCATCTGCTACAGAGGAAGACACTGAAGACTGCTCAGCTACTGCTTCAAATCCTGAGCAGATGCTCTACAAAAGAGGAAAAAATCTCCAGCTTGCAGAGAAATGTGCCTGCCTCCCCCTCCAAACCTGGCCCACAGCAGTTACTGACCACATGGCATGGTGTGGGATTGGAAGGTTTGAAGTTTAGCCAAATGAAGACATTCTTGGCTTTATCATGAGCCTTTAAGAGCTACCAGGTTTATCTTCCTAGGCAAGGTAAGGAGTGATTTCAGGAGCTGTATATACAGCAGGCCAAAGCAAGTGCCACAGGAAGCATTTTCAGTTCTCAATGTGTGTTACAAATCATCCTGCATTGCTGGTAGGTTATTTGTTATATTTGATCATTCAGGTGGTTCTTCCTTGCCTATCTCTTCCATTGCACTATAAGCCATTACAAAGTAGTTCCCTGTTCTGCCATCAAGGTGAGACATGTCCCAGTGTCCCGTTCAAAGTGACAATTACCTCCAATTAACACAAAAGCTATGAGACAGAAGCTTCAGGAGAAGCAGTACACCAGTTGTCTCCACAGTCCTTCCACAGGGATCAGAATCAAAGATTAAGCAGTTTCTTAGGGGTCTCTCTGGTGATGTTTTAAGGAGGTGAGAGAATGAATATGGGACCTAAGAGCCATGCAGGAAGCAGCTGTGGAAGACAAGCAATACTAGACTGGAAAAGAACAAGGAGATAAAAGACTACCTCTTTGAAAAGGCAATATGTCTCATGAAACCCAGCATTTGTTGGGACAACCAGTGAAGCCAAAAGTGTTTTCTCCTTTCCATGCTCCCATTCACCACAAACCCCTAAGATCTTCCTGCCTTATCTCCGGAAGGTTAGCTCAGGGAAAATGCAAGTGCGCAAGTGCAGATGAAGCTCCTATCCCCACATCACACAAACCCCTTCAAACAAATCTACGAGGTTTGGGTGGTTTCCAGCCCCTGCAAATCAAGCAACATGGATTAGTTTGCAAACCTCGTCATGAATGGAACCCTACAGGGCTCACACAGCTCTAATTTTAACCCACGCCCCCATATTCTGCACAAACACACATATCCATGAAACAGAACATCATCCATATCCCACACTGCCTATTTGTTCATTGCCAAGAAGTAGATTAGAGTTCAATTCATTCTGATTAAAGGATTGGACTGATTTGTGAGCCAATCCTGATTTTTGCCCAACACCACTCAATCATTGTTCGCTCACTGGCCCGAGTTGATCCTGGCTTTTGTGTGGGCATAAAAATGCTCTCCTTCTGTTTTCAGTGCTCACTGCGATGGGAACACCTGCAGCACTCAGCCATCGGGCACGGACCCACAGGGAAAAGGGTCCATCCAAAGGGGACTGCGAGCACAGTCTGGGGTATCTTGGTGTCTGGGGAAAAATGAACCTTCTGTGTGAAGGTGCTCCCTGCACACCCACTGCCCATCCCAGCAATCCCCACAGCTGCTCCTGCTGGAGCAATTGGCTCTTCCCACCCTTCCTGCCTCCACACAGGCCCCAACACTCGCAACACCCAAGGGAAACTCACAGAAAACAAAGCTGTCACAGCCATGCCCTGTCTGCTTCCAGGGCAAAATGAGAGAGTCCTCCTCTGCCATCCGTATTAGAGGAAAGGATGTGAACCTGTGAGCGCCTTTCACTTGCACTGCCAACCAAAATACTCCAGAGGTAATTTTAAATATCTCCTCGGTGTGCAACAGGAGCAGGCTGTGCCTGAGCTGCTGAGTTTCTCTCCTCTCTGCTGTGGCCACCTGGGATTCAACCAGCATGCACTTCCTAAGCTCCAGGGGTGGCATTTGCAGCCTGCCACAAAGATGCCTGGGACAGCTCACATCTGAGGCAGCTCCCTCCTGTGTTTGTTCAATGGGACAGGCAGGACACATCCCCAGCCCTCTCCGACTGCCCAGACACACACTGTGTGGGCAGAGAGCGGAGGTGAAACAAATTCAACAGGATAGGAGAAAATGGCAACTCAGGATTGACAGAAAGGCCATTGCTTGGAGCTGTGTGAAATCTCAAGCCCCTGAGGAGAGCAGAAAATGGGAAACTCAGGCTCGGTTTCCAGAAATTCATATCCACAAAAATAAACCACAAAGTGACTCAGAAGAGCATGTTTTCATACACAGGCACACTGTGCATTACCCTGCTGCCAATAACGGCAGTGACAGAAAGGCACAAACATCAGGTCTGTATTCCATGGACAATGTGGAATTGTGCAATCCTACCTGGCACAGCCCTGGCCACCAGCAGCCACATGTCACTCCTGCCCTGAAGGAGCAGGTGTCCCTTTGAAAGTGCATCAAACTCCATGTTTATTGTCAGTAATCACCCTTATTTCATACTCCCATACTGCTATTTTATCCACTTGTTCGCTTGTCTTTGTTCACGTAATTATATTTTGCTTTTTTTCCCCCCCACTAACTCTTAATCCCCCTCACACATCCCCCCAAAGAACAAGGTGTTAACATGATGTGGGCAGGCATGGTCTTAATCAGAGCAGCCAGATTTCAAAGGGGTGCTACATCTCCCTCTCTCTACAGACCCAGAAGCCAGCTGAGAACACCACAGCCTTTTCTTGGAACAGCCCCTCCGATACTTTTTGCCGTGTATAGAAATCACTCAGTGTGGGACAGGTGTTTCAGTCTAGAGATGATACAGGCACGGACACCTGTGCAAAGGCCACATTAAAAACAACAAAAAAAACCTTCTATTTCAGCATGGCAAGCACTGCATCTCATGGCCTTTATAGCAGCTTTCTAAAGCCAAATCCTTCCTCAACGAATGTTTGTTCTAAATCCAAGGAAGCAGGAAACAGCCTGTGAAGTTTGCCACAGGTCCCTAACATTTATGTGCACTGTTGTTCTTTCTCCCAGCATTTGCTGTTAGTTTTGGAGAGCAGAAATTGTGGGGAGTTTTTTTTTTCTGAATCTGTTTAGGATTCCTTGTTGGACAGTATTAGCACAAACAGTTTCTGGGAGCAATGGCAGAAGGAGTGAAGTTTCATCAGGGTGGGTAAAACAATCAGCCTGAAACAGTGCTACCCTCAAGCATTTTCAACAATGGACTCAAAGGTCTGAGGAGAGAGGGATGTTTCCAGAAGCTGTCATTTTGGCTTTTGTTCCTTTTCCCTGACCCCGTGAATCCTCTGCAATACCTGTTCTCACACAGCCACGTCCAGTGAGTGCTGCATTAGCACATCTTTCTTGGAGAGGACAGAGAGGGTAGAGATGAAAAGGCCGTTTTGGACCCATTCGTTATAAGTCCGTTTTCTAAGGCAATACATGAAACCTGTCACTGTCTCTCCTGTCACTTCCCTCCCCCTTTGCTGGTTGTTTTTTTTTTCCTGGTTGCATATCATGACCAAGAGGCTGGATCATCATGCACTAAGGAAATATTAATTCCTTTGCTGTTGCATCTAAAAGCTAAGATGACGAATTTCTGTGCCATGCTACATTATACGGGGATAAAGGAACAAAAGGGTGAAGGACAGTGGCTGCATGGTGTCTTAATCAGATGCAGATCAGCCTAAGAGCATCAGACCATCAAATCCCTGCTCTGCAGCAATCGTGCACCTTTAGTCAGGCTCTGAATGGGCTGAGATAGATTCAGGGCTTTATTGAAAGATCATACAGGATGACTGCAAAATCCCATTACTTGTTGATTAAGTATTGATTGCCTCGGTATTAACAAGCCAGCTAATATGAAGTGACCTCTGAGGCCACTGGTTGGAGGAAAAAAAAGACAATTTACTAAAACAGGCAGGCAGATGAATAAGAGGGCTAGATCTGCTCTTGGCTTTTAGCTTCGGTTAAAATGTCACACTCGATAGTGCAGATCAATGCCCACTTTATTTCCTTGCAGCCGTCTTATTACCATCATGAGGCTGCCTCCTTTGATGCTTTTTAATGACCCTCTGAACCGCGTGCTCTGCTTACCCACTGCCTTTGACTAAAAGGAAAGGAAAAGCTTTTTTTTTCCCCTTGCTGGTGATGGAGTGGCTGAGAACATGACATTGTGCCAGTATAAGTGGAGCAATGAGGTTTCTCGGGTCACCGGTGCTGCGACTCTGCTCTTTCACTCGGTTTCTAGCTTTTCTTTCTTTCTTTTCTAGATTTCAAAAAGTCTTGCTCCTTTTCATAACTTCAAAACTGGTGAGATATTAAGAGACCACCTACTGACAACTTCTGTCCAACACTCTTATTTGTGTTTTTAAGTGCAATAAGTTTAGCAGCTCTTGTTACATTAATTCTCCTGAAAAGCACCTCACCCAATTATTTTGAATCTAACTTTTTTTTTTCCTTGTTGCCACTTGCAAATCGAAGAATTACTTTTGATGGTGAATAAAGAGCACTGAGGGGATACAGTTTGAGTCTCCCGAATCAAAATTGGACCACATTAAGAATTGTGGAAGATCCGAGACTTTCCTCTTCAGCACATGCACGGTCTTTTAATCTAAGCTTATGTATTGAGTCAAACACAAACTACACATTAAAGAGAAGACAACAATTCTTATATTCAAGATGCTACAGTTCTGTAAAGCATTTACATAAGCATACTTAGTTCTCATTTAAGAGATTAACCTGCCAATAATTCGATGTTTTGAAGAAGTAGACAAATACTATGGAGAATAGAGATGATTCAATACCTATTGAAAGGCATAAAGGCTATTTGAAACTCCTGGATAAATTAAGGACAGGAGGAAGAGCAGGCGAATTAGGAAAACAGCTATTCCAACAGCAAAGATTTTCTCCTAGTGGAAGCCTGTAAAGCTAATGAGCCAAAGTTGAATGGATGTTAATGGAGAAATCTCAGGCACACATTTGTAGGCTGGAGGCTTGGGGAGAGGGAGAGCACAAAAATGAAACAAACAAAAAAAAAAGATGACTTGAAATATCACCGGGGTCGGCCTCAGTTACAAACAAATAGCAAAAACAGGGGCAACGTCTGCTTTGGAAGTAGCCAGTGGGAAGCAATGTGGTCGTGGCATGGCCCGATGACACTGGCCTGACCCAAAATCACCAAAAGCTGCCTGCCAGTTTCAGCAGACTGTGGTACTGAGAACATAAACAAAAACATCTCTTGTTTTTTCTGCAGTAACAAAAGGACACAATTCACGTCCCTCAATGCTTTAATTTCTCTCTCTCCTCCCTTCCACTCTTCCTTTTCTGTGATTTTGTGGTAGAAACATGGTACGAGAAAAATAATAAGCACCATTGGGAGGCTCTTGGGGAGCATGCAGAAGTTTCGGTACTCTGCAAAGCCACGCTCACCCTCGAGTGCTGAATCAGCCACAAAAGCAGGGTCTGGCTTCTTATTCCCTCCTTTCCCTTTCAATGTGACGCTCTTAAAAATCAGAATCACGCGGGTAATCCTTGGAGTGTGAGACCTTGATGGGATGACTTAGATTATTGCTGTATTACTATTATTTATATAGTGCCATAAACGTGCATGATGCTTAGCAGAATGCAAGACACCCCTCCTGCACCAAACTGCGCAGAGCCCTGCGTAATGCAGATGGATGATTTCAAACACACACAGGCAGGCACACCCCTCTCCTGGCTCCTGTGCAAAGGGCTCCAGAGCTTTGGGAGCTTGCTCCTTTTTTAAATTTTTTTTTTTTTTTTAATTACTCACAAAAAGTTCCTCTTTAAACTGTAAGCCCCAGCTTGAAGGCTGTTGGCCAAATGGAGGCGTGTAGGGGCTCAGATCTGGAGCAGAGCCTAACAGGCTTGTCCATAAACGTATGCCTCTCCAGCATCCTGCCTGCTGCAGCTCTAATTATAAATTACCCCTGTAGACACACAGGGGTTCTAGTGAATTAAGCAAAAAATTTAGACTGGCTGATAGGAAAACAAGTTTTTGCACAGCATTCCCAATAAGAAATTATACACTTGTTATGCATTACAGTCTGTGCTCAAAATGCTATTTCAGCATTCTGGGTATTAAAAAAGGAAGCTTATGTGGTCTTGTGGTGAAAGACTGTGAAGGATTATTTAAAGTAAACTGTAGGGAAATATAAAACAAACCCAGTTAATTTATCACAACAGCGAAGATGCATAAATAAGATGTTTATGAACAACAAGGACAGTTTACCTATTATTCCAAAGACTTCATGCTTTCAGGAGCAAAATATTTTCTTTAAAGAAATACGACGCCAGTTTTTCTCAGGTCAACGGTATAAAAGTTTGTATGGAAAGCAGCCTGAAAATCTTAGTTCAGTGTACTTTTCACTATTTCTAATTATAATCAAGATCTCTTGGGCCGAGTGATAGCAGAGCACAGCTTTTGAAAACACCTGTATTAGATCAAAGAGAGAATGTGGTGCCCAGAGAGCTTTGGGAAGATGCAGTGGAAACACATCAGGACAAGAACCTCAGCAACATTCACTGTCTCTAACAGAGTTTGTGCAGCTCAGGGCAGATGAAGTCCTGGCTAATTGCACATAATCTGTGTGGATCTTTAAAACAATTTTAACAAGCAATGAACTGGTACACCCTGTGCTCTAGGCTAAGCTTCCTCAATGCCACAACCACAAATGATGTCAAACCCAATATCCAGGGCCTCAACACCAGCTTGATAATACGTCACTTAGCTGAATCATGGTTCAGCCAGAAGTGCAAGTCCTGAGAGCCCTTCAAGAAGTTTGAACCAATACACAACTGTGGACACAGACCTACATTTTTATCATCACACTTTACATAAGAAGTGCCCAATTCCATCTCTGGCTTATTTGGATTTATGCCAAATTGGTGCTGTTCCTGGGTTTCTGAATGGTGTCTGCAGCCTGATATTCTTCCTTCCATGTCAGCTGTCCCAGAGGTCACCCCTCTGTCCAGCAGGTATGGCCCTGGTCAAGGTGAGCCGTGCACTCACCCCTTGTGAGCATTTGCTGAAGCCAGGACTAAAGATGAGCTACAATAACTCCTGAGGGTCAGTGGGCAGCACCCAGGTCTTCTCCAGACAAAGGGCATGAGCAGCACATCACGGCTGGGCAACTCCCGCCCAGTGTTCTTCTACCTGCCTGCCATTCATCTCCCTATTAACCATGATTAACCCAATCACTGTTCACTTAATAACACAGGATGTGCTCCTTCCTTAAGAGCTTTGACTTGTTCACAGTCCACAAGTTCTGCAGGGTCAGACTTTTATTTTGCATTTGTGATGTTTAACAGCACAGCACCCTGAGCTGTTTAGAGTCCACACATATTTGCCCTATCCCTGGAAGTGTCCAAGGCCAGGTTAGATGGGGCTTGGAACAACCTGGGACAGTGGAAGGTGTCACTGCCCAGGCAGGAGGTGGAACTGGGTGAGCTTTAAGGTCCCTTCCAGCCAAGGCCACTCTATGATGATGTCACAACACAAGTGAAAAAGTAAGAGATAGGAAGCAGAAGGTTTGTCTTTAAAGCTCTATGGCTCCAAGTCAGCAGGCCATTGAGATGAACTGGGGCACCTGACTGCTCTCAAGTTGCTCAGGCCACATTCACACTCACACAGATACCAGGGTGCTGGTTTGCCATTTCTTTCCAATCGAAAAGCAGCTTTCTTAACCACACGGGCTGGGAGTGACTGGATTTAACTGAAGAGGACATCCACAAATAGGAAAGCACAGTCAAGGGAAATGCCCTGCACATCAAACCGCTCCTGAGCTAGCCCAAATCCACCCTGGAACAGCTCTGTTCCTTCCGAGAGGAAACATGGGCTTCCATCCACGTCCTGTGCCGCCCTCCACCGAGCAGGAACATCATCTTTGGGTGGTGATACATTTTTGTGACTCAGGTACCACCTCCTCACTGGGCCTGTGGCAGGCATTCCCACCCACAGCAGCTGGCCAGCAGGGAGAGGGAGAGACTAGAGAGATCACATTTCAGTACAATGGCCGCTTCCTCAGGAATGCCAATTGTAATTTAAAAAACAGTGACAAGTGCTTCTTAGCCTGTGAACTTTCCTATTGCTGGGCTGAGTGAAATGGGGGCAGTTTCTCTTTAAATTTTGCCAGTAATGATATGGTACACAAAGTGACAGACTACAGGGTTTGGGTAGAATGCTAACATTGTTCTTTTTCCCTTTTAAAGGTCATGTGCAAGAAAACCTCTCTAGTTAAATCTATCCATTTAAAATCACCATTAGGTCACAGAAAGCAGCCTCAACATGCTAAGAGTCTTCAGTGGAAAACACATGCCAGGGTCCAGCTCGTACCGAGCTGCTGGAGGAGGTGATGCTTGGGAAGGTGTGCTCCAGTTCTGCTACAAAATCTTTGATTTGCTTCCCATACCTGTTTTTAGCCTCTCAGATGTGACCAGATTTCAGTGCATATCCATTTTTAATAAGAAAGGAAACAAGCAGGTGTTAATGTGAGGAACAGAAATGCAACAATTCCAACTGTATTTGTCTAACGGGGACGATAACACGTTTCAGCAAGGTATGCCCTGAGGTATGACAAAAGTGGGACTGAAATCCCCTCCTGAACTGGGATCCTTGGAAGTATAAATTTAAAGTTGCACTTTAATTTGTTACAGCACGCTGTTGAAAAGTAACAGCATTTAGAGATTACTGAGCAGACGCTAACGCGGTTCAAACAGACAATATTAATAATCTTGATATTACTTAATAACACGTGTTTTCCCTTCAAAGACTGACTGCAGAGCAAGAAGCACAAGAAACACTGACACGGAGCTCCCTTGCAATGCAGATGGCACATCCACCCCAAGCACAGAGGGCAGGCAGCTCTCCCAAGGAATATCTGCTCCATGAGTCACACCGGATACACGGCTGTTGTGTCTGAATGAAACATGGAACACTGACACTGGCACTAATTAAGAAATCATTTGTTTTTTACTTCCCTGTGCAAAACATTTGAGCAAGAGTAGCTGTTTCGCAGAATAAATGCATGAAAACCCCACCATTCCTTCCAAGGAAGTTGCAAGTGTTCTGTCACCAGTGGAAACAGATCACATTTGATCAATCACGGTGTTTCTCAGCCTCCGACTTACTTCAACCTCAGTGCAATATGCAAGAGCTCACGAGAAAAGAGTTGGGTTAGAAGCAGATCCTCTAATCTAAGGAGTTAAAAACCCCAACGCATTCACTGGATCCTTGGGAACAGAAATTCCATGCTGGAACAACTGCTTTGCATTTTCAACTGAAATAATATTAAATACTGTGGTGTAGCATTGCTGGGTTAGCTGGTACTGATTTTACTTATGCTAAGCAGTCATTTACTTTGGAAGTAGCCAAATTTTTTCCAAGAGCTCTGCTGATGTGTGGATGCCCCATAATAAAAAGCACATTTTCTAGTAAGGATCAAAATTCATAACACTTTATACTCAATTGTTTTTAATTAAGTGCCACATTAATGCTGCTTGCACTGCTTTTTCATCATGGACCCAACTTCCAAATGAGCTCACAGACACATTTTCAATTGCTCGGTATTCTCTAGGTTTTAGAAAGCGTTCCGCTCCCATCTCAGCACCCAAAAAAAGTGTGACCATTTCAGAGATGAGGTCTGCTAAAAAACATGTCCTATACATTTGAAATAAAAACAAGCACACACATCACTCTGTAGATTCCAAACACAGCCTCCTGGGAAGTGGTGTACTGGGATAACTGTGCGTTTTACCACTAAAATATTTGAAAAGCTCAACTATTTCCTTGGACTTGCAGGCTTGCAAACACAATCCTGTCAAAAACAGCTCTTCAGCTTCAATTGCTGATTATTAAAACTTTAAAAGAAACACATCCCACAGAAAACAATTAACAACATCTGAAGATTCCTCTGCCTGCCTAGATGTCTTAATCCGGAAATTAATTATAAATTAAATTTATCACATACATGCAAAAAATACACATGTAGCTGCCCAACAGTTTGAGATAATGCAAACATGAAGGGAAAGACTTCTGTAAAGACAACTGTGTGAAAAGTAAAAGGATTAGCTTCAAATGATTATCCTTGGAATCTGACAAACCGTACACACACCTTACTTTAGCTCAAATTTGCCCTGCCAATCAGGCTGTTAAATTACATAACAATTTGATGCCTCTTAACAAAAGATGGCATCCCAGGCGTTAGCTTCCATTGTGGCAGTCACAAGAAATTGATGTCTATTTCCTGCCTACAGTCTTTTTTTTTTTTCCCCTCCTAATTTTACACGTTTTTCTCAGCGATATATTACTTCTTTTTCTCTTTCCCTTTTTTGTGAGACACTCCATATTCCCTATGCGCTGCTACTCATTTTGTTGTGACCGCACACGCAGAGAAAAAGAAATAAATAATTCCTTTCGGCTCATTCAGAGATCCAGATGAACATAATCTGTGTTGTGTTCATTCTGTTATTACTTTATGTAAGAGGTGACACAAAACCAGCACAGCCAACACAGAATCTCGAAATACATATGCTGCCTTTCTGCCTTACACACACTCCCAAATACGTGACACTTGTTAAGTGGCAGCCACGTACCACGAGCATCTCATACATTTTATCTTCGTGTGTTTATGCTGATTATTAAATACGAGATGTTAAAGAGTTTCGTGAGCAAGGCAGAGGGAAATGGCTTTACTTTGATTTGCGTGCTGAAAACACAGATGAGCCAACACTCCATGAAGAGCAGCATTCCCGTGGCAGTAACAAAGGGAGCTGCCAGGCTGGAGAGATGGACAGCAGCACGTTCTTCTCCTGCCTGCCAGGTCCTCTGGGGGCAGAGCACAGACCCCACTGCAGCACTGCTGTGTTTCCTTTCCTTGCATCACCCAAAGACCACAATAACTTGAGGGGTGTGGCTATCAGTTTATATGTTAAAACTGATGATGCTTCCACTTACCTATTTTCCTTGATGGCTTTTGGCAATTATGAATATTTCTGCTTTTTTTCTCTGCCTGCTCCAAGACACAGTGCTTAGATAGAGAACTCACTGCAGCGTGCCTGGAGGCTGCTGGTGGTGGATTTGAGTGACCACCTGTGAGGGGCAGGGTAAGCCTGAGTGCCAGACAGGCTGCTGCTCACTGACAGTGCACCCACAGGCAGGGAATGCGGTTAACGCAGGGTCGGGATGCCAGAATTCCTTCATGGCAGGCTACTCAAAGTGAAAACAGTCCTTACTGGGTTCTGCCTCTGCACATGACTCACTTTTGGTTCCCAGCACCATTAGATATGTTGGAGAGTGGAAAAAGGCATGCCAGACTGAACCCTCACATGGTCAGAGCAGAGCAACCCCAGCTTCCAAACTATCTACAAACCTAGGTTGCACTTGCCTAAACTATCCCTCTGTGTGTGTGGCCCTGATTCTCCTCCTTTCTTCACGTTAAGGAACTTCCACTGAGAAAACAACCTTCCACTTTGACCTCTGACAGATTCCCCTTCCCAAACCTGCTGCTGCCCTAGGAACAGTCCCCACATGGCACATTTGTGTGGGGAAGGGCTGCCCCCTTGAGTATGTTCTCCAGTGCACCCAGAGTGGCACCAGCATGAACGTGGAGGGTCTGCAGACACGTGAGAGAATCCCAGAATATCCTGAGCTGGGAGGGACCCACATGGATCAAGTCCAGCAAGCAGCCCAGACTGGGACTGAACGCGCAACCTTGGCGTTATGAGCACTATGCTCTAACCAACTGACCTAATCAGAAAAAGGAAACATCAAAACCAGAGATTCCCTCCCTCTGATTTCCAGTAGAAGGAGTGGATTTCATTACCTGGTCAAACCCCTGGAGCTCCAGTACCACCAAGTGTACAGGGAATATGCCCCAGAGGACAAGTGGCCCACGCTGCCTTTGGTGATTTTGCCTTCTATTAAAGATAGGAAATAAGAGCTGTGTTGATTTTTCACAGATCCTTATTCTGCACTGAGCTTGTGACTGACTCTAAGGCCAGATCTCTCTGGTTTACATGCTCAGCAGTCAAAATTCTCAGGATTGAAGCTGCTGAATGCATATTCAACAGCAACACACCTAAACACACCTAAATTCACTTCACTTACAGTCTTCCAAACAGAGTGCACGCCACGGGAAACACTCATTATAAGGGACATTGCAAGACTATATTACACTGCTCAACCTAACTTTACTCCATAACTGTGCAGAAAACCATAGAAAGATCTTGACTTGTTATCCTTGAAGCTGATGGGATTGTTCAGTTCCTTCTGAGGGACACGTGCACAGCAGGAGCCTTACAGGATTGGGTCTGAGATTTTGCCATTAGCAAAATACTTCCACAATAGCAGGTGGTGGGATCCTCACCATTTTTGAGCAATCCAAATCGTGTCTTAAGACCAAGCAAAGCCACCAAATCGTCACTATTAACACTGCCTTGAATAGACCTGGAGACTCCAGTGCCAGGAGAATGATGTTGAAGGGGAAAATGTCCAAATATGAGCCACCTTGAGGCTCGGAGAGGTTGAGATTTATAAGGAAGAAGGGAGTTTTCTGTATGGGTGACTCCTCAATTTCTGCTGGCCCATCTCCTTAGTTTAGTCATCAATCTACATGCATAATCTCAGGGAAATGAGGGATCTCATCTTTCCCTGCCTGAGCTGTCTGTCCCAGAGCGAGGTTCAGCCGGACTCAGCTCTGTCAGTCAGGGAACAACCTGGTTACTGTTCCAGTCCTCAGCCTCCCTCCAGGTCCCCTGGCCATTTCTCTTTACTTGTCCAACTTCATATTGGCAAAAGAGAGTGAGGGTTGGGGAAGACTGTTTTGGGAAGGAGAAGATAAATAGCCTAAAAAGAAGATGAGATTTTTCCATTCGCCCCGAGGTAGAAGGAGGGCAGGGGAGGGGTGAAATAAGAGGAAAAAGACAGGTAGAGCTGGAGGAGAAAAATGAGATGCTGCCTGGTGTTTCATTAAACAAAACAAAAAAGAAAGCAATTGGTTTGGAAAAAAAAGAACAATTTAATTTTGTAGGCAAAAGGCTCCTGGCTTCACTTCCTAGTGGAACAATTTGGTTTTACGAGAGGAGACTTTCCAAGCCAACCGTGACTGTACATATGGCACAGCTTGATACCTGCTCTCTGTATCCTGATGGCTCAGCTACTGAATTTGTCACATTCTTTTGCTACTCTGACTTTTTCAAGAACTGCTGTAGTGCTTCCTGCTCTTAGGAGTTATTTACAGCAAATTTATGAGTCTGCAGAACTATCTGCCAAAAAGTAAAAGGGGAAAAAGAAAAAATCAAGTAAGCTATTAACTGCAAATTATTTGTCAAGCTTCTCTTGCCAACTCTTCCAGACACAGACCAACATTTTACCATACCAAAACACATTGTCCAGGAGCTCCCTTTCAAATGCCTGTGAACACTACAAGATCAACCCAAAGTGCAGGAGCATGGGATAACACCATGGTAAAATGAGACAGCAGCAGCTGCACCCAGGACCAAGATTCCCCAGTAACATCCCAATGAAACAACCTCCTCAACACCTCCAACTGCCACCAGCTTCCTGCTGGGAAGCACTAGAAAAAACAACCAGAGCGGAGAGTACCTCCAGATGCACTCAGCACTCATTTCATCCCTCCACAGGTCTTTTCCCAGGGTTCATCCTTGCACAGGCCCTGTCCCTGCACGTTGTGGCACACAGAGCCGCCTTTATCCGCAGTTCTGCCCACCCCAGCAGACCCTGGTGTGCCATCACCCGGCCAGGGGCTCGCGGGGCATTTGCCTGCACCAACAGTTGTGCCTTTGTGCAATTACCCTACAAAAACACCATGGACAATATGTTTTTCTTGCCTTTCTGCGTGATGAACAGCCACAGCAGAAAGGCCTTCTGCTGGGATGAGCCAATGAAACCTTTTTTTTAGTATTATTTTACGTTTCCAGTGTCCAGGCAATTGGAATAAACTGTAAATTAGGTGTTACAGCACTGTAGTTTGGGTAGATGTGATGTTTTAGAAATGTAGCTTTAGTTTGTTATAACATAATAGCAGCTTTGCTTTGTTGTGACAGTGGCAATAAATAAAGTCCCTACAATGTATAATGCTGTAACCAACCAAAACTAGTCTAACAAACAACAAATCAAGGGGAGCAATACCCACCCAGCACTTTACGTACAGAAATATTGATGATCTGTGCTTAAACTTCCCAGGTTACAAAGTATCCATTTCTCAAGAGATCAGATGATGGTGATCTGCTCCCTCTGCTCCCCGAGGTGAATGCCAAAACAGGGCTCTTGCTATTTTCAAGCACTGATAATAATTGCAAACTAGAGATATTTTCTTTTTCTCCCTCAAAGTAAGTAAAGATTTCTGGCAGTTCCAACAGCCTCGTTACTATTGCACGTTAGTCACAGTTTATTCACATCAGAAGACCAGTGGAAGGTTGAGACAGGCAGGGGACTAAAGATGGATCCCTTCTATAGTTATAAAAGGATTTCCATTTGTTAACAGCTCTGCCTATGAAGTATGCAATGACATTTTCCTACTGTGCTATTTTCATGCCTCCTGAGATGCCAGGTTATAATGCAAAACATCTGAATCATTAAATTTATACAGTTATTTAATAACCCATGTAAAATACATGGCAATGTTGCTTCTTTTAAAACATATGCACCTCATAAGAAAACAATTTCCTGCACTATGTGGTGTAGTCAGATTTCAGTAGTTTCTGCTGAGCAGAAAGGGTTCAAACTTCCATCTTCTGTGCGCCCAGGAGCCATGACTCCCAATATCACCAAGCTGCTGCTGGCAGGCCCTTTTGGAGGAAATCTACTCCCCTTTAGAGATGATTATCCCAAAATAGAATATATATTATGTATAAACACGTAGTGATATAAATATACAGCCAAAATAATCATAGGTAGCAATAGTGCAAAGGTGAAACACAAGCCTTGTCTAACAAAACACGGAACATATCCTTCACCTTAACCGTGAGTGGTTTGTCATAGCCATAGTAGCACAAGTCAGGTCCCCATGAACCTCTTAAGATTCACTTGGGGTCTAAAATGGAATTCGGCTCTCTGGGAATTGGCTGAAATTCTGGTTTTGATAGTTCCTTCCCATCCCTGGAGATAAATTCACTCAGTTGCAGGATAGATGCTTCTTTAATAAGAGTGTTCAAAAGACCCCATGATAGACAACTGCTAATATGGAACATAATGAGAGGAAAATATTGCTGGCACAGCCAGGATTCAGCAGAGAGAGGGTCAGTCCTGTTTATAGACTTGCTGGAGTTTTTTGGTTGGTTAAAAAGCTGACAGACTGCATTACAGTTAACATCCCCATATTGATTATACCGTTTCTGAGCCTGCCCTCATGGTGACAGGAGCCACATGATTAGTTTTTTCCTTGTTAAATATTTGTAAATCATTCGTACTTTTATGGGTTACATAACCTGGCTGAGAGCTTCCAATAATCTTCCTGTAACTTGTTTAAATGTGGGAAAAGCTGTAGGGCCTGGTTTGTGCCCTCCCCTGAGGCCGGGACAGCAGGAGGGAGGCACCTCTCCAGGTTCTGCAGGCAGCAGAGGGGGAGTGACAAAGTTTGTGATGAGCCTCAGTGAGGGTGATGGATTTATGATGCAAATCAGGGCCCTGGTTCAGCAGGCACTTAAGCACATGTTTGAGTCTCATTGACTTCGTGGAATCAAGTGAGTGTTTAAATGCTTTCCTGAACACTGGATAACTGTACAGGGGAACAAAGAGGGGAAGGGGAAAAGGACAACATAATGAAATTACAGCTTTTAGGGTGGAATGGTGGAAGCTGGTTTAGAGCTATTCTAGTAAAGATAAATTGTAGGCAAGCTAAACACAAAAAAATGAAAATTTCACAGTACAACTTAAGAGACTGGGTTATAGGAAAGCATTGTTTGAGAAACCTTTTCATCTATTTTGTTTAGTAAACAAATTGAATTAGAATCACAGCAAATAAAGGCAGAAGAGTTACACATGATATTTCTTTGCTCTTTAAGATTCCTTCTCCCTTTGCATTGTATAGACACAAATAGAGAAGAGATTAGGTTCTTCTATGCACAATTATTAGCATTAATCAGATTTAAATGATGATGCAAGCTGGATGAACCCCAAAAAAGGCTGAGTTCCTTTCAGGTAACCTTTCAGGAGTGAGTTCTTCAGGACTTTGTTACTGTGGCAGAGTCAGAAATACCACATTACTTGAGTGGCCCCCTCCCTAAACCAGGAGGTGCTGAAGCATGTGAAGATACAGTGAGAAAACACCAACTCCCAAACTGCAAAAAGGATGAGTTTAGCAGAGGTTTTCCTGATGGGAAATTCTCACTACCCCCAGAACAACTATTTTCTCCCAAGTATCAATGGGGAAACTAATCTTCCAGTCCACAGAGAACACACCCAGATGTTGTTGTTATTCCACACTTTCTTTTCCCTTTTACACACTTTTATTTCTGATTCCTCTCTCTTCTCCCCCCATTAAAGACCATATAAACAAACCTACAGCATCAAGAGCAGTTTCCCAATGGATCTGAAGGAGATATAAGAACCTGTGGAATTCTACAGTGGACAGGATCCAAAATTAATTCTGGATCAGTTTTACTTTGGCAATTATTTCCGTGATTGGCAACACCAGCGTTTTAAATCAAAGCTTGAATTTGGGGTTCAAAATCCAATTCTAGCAAAATCCCAAATGCAAACAGGCAATGGTTCCTGCCTTGGGGGAAAAAAATAAGAAATCAAAGCAAAGTCTCACATCCAAACACCCTCAAAGCTCCAGAATAAGAGACTAACACCAAAAACCAGACCAGGCTGCTGCTAAAGTCTTTAGTGGCTGTTATGCCTGCCCAATCCCACCAGCTCAAGCGCCTTTAAGCACCACTTGCTCCAGCAATCTCCAGAACTGGGCTTTCCAAACAAGATCTCTGCCCTGTTCCACACAGGAGGATATTTAAATACTTGTTTCCATCAGAAAACAAAGGATACACATATAGTTTTCTCAATTGAAAAGATAATCACATTGTCAATGGTATAGATTTGGTGCATGGTTTTCCTCCAATATTGACCTGATGTTCGGTGCAGGAAGTGATTGATAGATTTTTGAAGAACCAAAAGAATTTTTTCCTATTTCCACCACTTATTCTATAGGAGATACTGGAGCCTGTTCAATAAGTGTAATAAGCATAAACTGTGGCACTTACAATACTGTTCACTAGATTAATATAGAGCAATATTTATTTTAAATGCCACTTAGAAATAAATGGCTGAACCTCTTTCAAACTCAATGTATTTAGACTGAATCAATCCAAACCTTGAAATCAAATTCAGAGACTAAAATCAATATTCTCCCCACTAATTTTGTATGCACGCACCCTCCTTGGAAAGCACTTCAGAAGAACAAGAAAGTAAAGCCACATCTCTGGGATGCCCAATCCCTTCTTGAAGGGATTTTCATTTCCTTTCTCTTTTCCTTTTTAAACCATTTCTCCAGACTTGTGGCCCAGACAATTCTCTCAGACGGTGTTTTTCAGGTTTATTCTCTTTAGGTGATTTGACATCTGTACTGTTCAGTACTGACTAATTTCCAAGTCCTGGGAGACAATTTCTTAGCAGTTGCAATTCATCAAAACCCTAATGAATTCTGATGGAATTCTTGGGGACTGGTTTTCTGTCCTCTCTGTGGAGGGACTGCACAACACACCCTGAGTATTTAAACCACATTAAGAGACTAAATGTATTTAATCAATATTGCTCAAAAGAAACCTGAAGAGCCACATACTAAACCCCAACAAAACCACCCTCAGTGCTGTCGCCAAAGCAATGATCCTACAAGCACTGACTCCACGTGCCAAGGGATAACCGAAAAGGGACGGAGAGCTGAGTGTGAACAAGGAGTCGAGAAAAAGTCCAAGAGAACGATGATCTACAAACACAGAGGGGCTCACTGTGAAATGAGATGTGAAGGATGGAGGCAGAGAAGGCTTTATTGACTGTTCCAGGAAAAGTATTGGTTCAGGTACCTTGTCACGTTCAAAATAACTTGGATATCTTTAGATATTTTGGAAGGAAAATGGAAAAACTGGGCACTGTACCAGCTGCTTCTCAGTTCAAAAACAACGATCAGGTTTTATTTAGATTCTCAGTCTACTTAAGCTGGTTCTCGGGGGAGTTGCTGTGGGGACTTGAGTGCCGTGATTTGGGAAAACTTATGGGGAAAGAAGGAATAAAAAGGTAGTTCATAGAAGCCAGATGGGGAGGCCAAGAATCTGGCAAATATCCCTTTCCCACATTTCTTCTAGAACTCAAAATAAATCTGAATCTCTCTGACATTTGAAAAGAAGTCTGGCTATTTCTTCCCACATTATGTTTTCTTTTTGCTCGCTTTTGCACAAGGTCTTACGGGAAGCAGTGCCTGGTGCCAAAGTAATGCAAGGAAGCAAGCTGTGCTGATAATCTCAGACTGGCCCCCTTTTCTCAGGAGACGTCCAGCTCAGTTCCATGTACACAGGCAACTCGGAGGGCAAGGCTCGCTGGTGTGCTCTGGCAACGTGAGGCACCACAAACCTCGCTGAGCTGGGCAGCACAAGGGGATTTGCAGCTGCTTTGTATCACCAGAGCGAGGCAAAGCTGCCAGAGCAAACCAGGGAATCTGGCTCCTGCAGTTTGGAGAGACTCGGCATCAGTCTGTGAACTTTCCAAATCAGGCCTCCAAATCTTCTGAGATTCACTTATCGCCGTGAAGCAACACAAATCTCTGTGGAAGAGATTTGCCACAGGACACGGGACTGTGCCCAGCTTCAGAAGCCATAGGAATTTTGATCCTGCGGTGGTTTCACACTACCAAAGCACCTTGCCTTAAAAGAAGTTGTTGTTCAAAGTGCCAATGTATTTTGGACCACGCAAGTGTGACAAAATAAACATAAGTAGTAACTTCTGGTACTTAACAGACAGATTTTTCCTGTGGCTGGGAGAACTAACAAAATTCAGGGCATTTCACTACCAGTGGATCTCTAATGAGTGGGTAGTAAAAATGTCTGTCTCACTGACTGTCAAGGGATATCAAATTTGCTCACTTCTGACTCAGTAATTACCCACCAAAAATGTAGATCAAGTGGTCATCACCCAAATTAGTACCTGCCAAAGATTACTTTTGGAATGGCTGTCAGCTAAGAAACAGGAAATGAGTTGCAAAATATTATTAAAACTCGAAAATAACAGCTTTAAGGTACGAGCCACCACTCAAGCACACAATGGAGCGAGGACAGAAAGCAGAGCCCACGCGGGGAAGGGAGCAGGGAGAGGGGTGATGGTTGGGCACTTGGGAACAACGGGAGCAATGAAAACCGACGCATGCTCGCCCGGCATGATAATCTTGGAATTGCTGCTGAGAAAACCAAAACTAAAGAGCAGGTGCTCCCTGGGACTTGGGAGAGAGGGATTCCAGCCGCTGCTCTGCCTGCCACGAGCCTTTTCTGTGAGCAGCCAAAGCCTCTCCCTGCCCCATCCGCGAACTGAACGTGTCTCTGTTTGGCAGAGGAGCCATAAGAGAATTAATGTCAATAACTGGAACAAACTACAGCCCATTAAAGTTATGGCAAGTGCTGTATAATACAAAACCAAACCCAGGCCGTTAACACCCTGTGAGAAGAACAAAGCAGGGCCTGCCCATTGTTTTCCATGTTCCAGCAACATTCAGATCTGAGCCCAAGGTGGTGATGATGATGATGATAACCACTCTACGATGCACCTCGCAGCACCAAACACTTTGCAATTACCTGCAGGCAGCACCATGGGCTTGTCACCTGCCTCTTGTGAAAGGTGGTGACCAAGGGGCTGAAAGGGAACTCAAATAACTGTTCTGGGAGCGGGACTGGCTTTTGGATTTGCTCTGGGAACCTCAGTGCAAACCATCAGTCTAACTGCAAGGAGCCTCGTGCCATATATCCACTTACCCTGGCAGGCCAGCAGCTTTGTTTTGAAAGCTTTAAATTGGGGAAGGTGAGGGAAAAAAGTCTCTTTTCAGCGAGCTGCATAAATCCATCTCTCTCTCCTCTCCCTTTATTTTGGGGGGGAGCATGAATAAGGCTGCCAGCCCTGCACCTCTATTTCCTAATCAAGTCCACTCCTCTGCACCACAGCTGACACGTTTGCAGCCTTAACAGACCTGTGAATGCTGTGTTAGAGCTCCAGTGCTGGGTATCACTGGACGCCCGAGGTCAGAGGTAGGCATTTGTTCCCACACCCTGTGGGAGGGCTCTCAGCAGAACACTTGGAAATAGCAAGACTTTGAAAATAAATCTGTATGTTAAACAAAGACAGCCAGAGACGGAAACAAAAGGGTAGAAATAAATTGTTGATTGCTAGCTTGCTAAAAGGCTCACCATGAAGTGCTTCAGCAGTCAGTATTAGGACTGGGGATGTTTAATATATTCATTAGCGTTCTGGAAAAGAGAGGGGAAGGTGACAAAATTTGCACAGGGCGCAAAAATATTTAGGTTACTCGTGATTACAAAAGATTAGAAAAGCTAGACAGATGCGCAGCATGAAGACAGATGAAATCCACTGTTCATAAATGCAAGGTAATGCATATTTGAATGAATAATTTTCAAAACTCATGCACAAGGCTAGGTTGTAAATTAACCAGCCACTTGGGAAAAAGAGAGGGAGGAGAAAACATGTGCCACTCTGGACAACTCAATGAGAAAGCTGAAGAATTGGGAGCAGCAGTCAAAAAAAGTAAATATGTTGTTGGGCTGCATAAAGAGCAGGCTAGGAATTAATACTAAATTACCACATCACTGAAAAACTGGACAGTATCTGAAGCGTATCTGAAATGCTGCACCAAGCTACAACCAACTCACCCAGAAAAACCATAAAGCTGAAATAGGAAGGGGCAACAAAAATGATTAGTGGCAGAAGAAAGGACTGTGAAGATTGGGGCTGCTTAGTTTATGGAAGACAAATAAAAAGGGGACATGAGAGAGTTAATGAAAGTTAGAGAGAAGTCCAATTGCCTGGTCCTAGAGTTCTCCCCTCCTAATGCAACAACGCTGAAAAACAACATCTTTAAAAACCAATACTGGAAATATTATTTTACACAGTTCATAATTAACCTATGGAACTGATTGCCACAAGATATCCTTCTGGCTAAGGACTTAATATGATATAAAATAGTTTAATTTAGACGCTTATGTGAATAATGAGGACATCCCAGCTAGGATTAAGATAAATATCTTGGAAAGGCTGAAACCTCTAATGCTTTGTGACAGAAACGAACCATGGGCTGATGGAGGTTGGAGAGAAACATCCTCTTTGGGCAATAAAAAAAAGGTCTGTGTCTTCCCTTGAGCAATTTGGTACTGAGCATTCCCAAAAGCTGCATTTGGGGCTTGATAGACTGACAGGCCAGTCTCACCAGGCACATCTGAAGCAACATTCCTTTGTGCTGACCTGAAGCTGGCACCTCCACTGTCCTCTCTGAGGCCAGGATTTCAGACTTGGATTTTGGTAACAGTGCTGTTTGCTATGGTGGCAAGGGGAGGAGAATTTTGGATACAACACGGAGAGACTTAGAGCAAAACAGTACCTAACGTAGTGCACACTTAAAGGTGGGGAAAACGGTGTTTCATACTCCATGCCACCAAACCTGTCCAGGTTTTCTAATTTGTTTACCATGCTCGTTTTGTTTCGTACATGAGAGTATCCTGTTAACACAAAAGTACGAACAGAGCTCTATAATCAGCTGTGGTGTCAGAATCCTGACAGATTTCAATGCATCTATCCCAACGTCCGTGAGCAAAAAGGGGGGGAAAAAAGTTTAAGAATTATAAAAGAGAAAAGCTATTGCCACCTAAATCCCTCTGAATGGAACCTGATCTCGTAGGTACATTTGCAAAATGAGATCTGGAGCTTTGTAGCAGCTTTCTGTAGAAATTACTTTGTTCAAAATATGGCCCACCCAAGTACAAACAGGTTTTTTTTTTTCCCCCTTACAGCTACCAGTTAAGGCAGTGTCTGCCGTACAGACCTAAATCTGATTCAATGATTAATATGTAAACAGAATTTGACTTGCTCTCCTTTTGTGCTTATCGCCAAGATACAATCTGGCACAACAGTTTTGTTTGATAGACAGCCCTGGCCTATGCTTGTCAACTAGCCAATATAAAATAACATTATTACTGTATAATCTCGAATTAGGCTGTAAAATATTTCAATTGTGTGACACACATGATGAGAAGATTTTAGAGTTCTCACATGTTTACATAATTAGCACTGCATATTTGTTAAATTAAGGTATCACTATCACCTTTATTACCATATCCCTCCTCCTCCACTGCAGTGTCTGTGTCTTGTGTAACCTCACATGTCTTAACTTTTCAAAGGCAACAGAAAAAGGAGCCTGCGTCTCTGTGAGGATTCTCCTACTTCTGTGCAATTCTAATAAAAGGTATCAGAATACCCACCCTTTCTCACAGCGCTTCAAAAAAATAGCTGCTGAGGTGCAACTCAAGTAAGGAAAAGAAAGCACAAGAGGGAAATGGCCTCAAAGACCTGACTTCAGGTGTATTTAATCCTTCCACTACTGGTTTAAAAGTATTAAGTAGCCATAGGCTATCCCTGGGTAGAAAGACGGTTCAGTGACATCCCTTTTGTAAATATGTAGCTGCTCAGCCTCCTCCTAAACTCCACATTGAAGTCTGCTGCTTTTTCAGATTAATTCAGTTTGAATACTGCTGACTGTCTGTCACCACAGTCATATGTCACTGGTAGCAGCTCAGAAAGCCTAACCCCTTTCTCTAATGTCAATGCACACAATTCATTTTTAAATGTGGTGTAATAGTTTAGGAATACCAGTAAAACAGTGGGGGGAAAGGCATTTTCAATTTAAGGGTAAGGCAGTTTACAACACTGTATCAGATGAGCAAAGCACATTTCCTTGAGTGGGGCACATATGGTACAGGTGAGACTTGCAAAAATACAGTTCTAATAATTACCAAGATCGTTAATAAGAGCGCGGTAGTTTCAAACCATGTGGCACAGAATTACCAGTAATGCTATTTAATTGGGGGAGGGTCTTTCTTAAAGAGCTAGGTACTGCCTAGAACAAAAACATCCAAATCCACCCCAGAATAACCACAGCCACAAACCAGGCTTTGATTCTGTTTATCCCACCAGGTTTGGCTCAGGATACTCCAGCCGTGAGCCGTGGAGGTCACAAGGGTTTGGCTGCGGGGCTCTGACCAGGACCTGCTTCTACAGAGACACCCTTGGCTCTCAATTTACACTCTTAAAATATTTGAGACATGGACATAAAACGAAATCTGGATGTGTTCTGCCCCCAGCTGTGCTCACCATCTCCCCCCTTCAGCTTCACTCATGTCAAGGAGGTGGCGAAATAAATGGCAGAATTGGGCCCTGCCAGACAGGCCCGCCGCCCTCACAAAACAGGCTGGCTCTGTTCAAAACAAACACACAGCACGAGCAGTAACCCCACCAAAGAGCTTCTTATATGTGGGCTGATCTTTCCCAAAACTTCAGCTTTCTGATTTAATTCCAAGTGCAATAATAAACACACTCCTCTGTTTACAGCTCCATAAATAGTGCCTTGTGTTTTCTGAAACAATGCAGCTCTGGGCTGTCTCTGTGATCGTTTATTTTATATCATCCTTAAGTTGCCATTTATTTACATTTCTGGAAACAGCTACCCCATGAAACAAATGGCCTGTTTTGTTAAGTCATGGTCAAGGATGTTTCCTTCAACCTATCACATCTAGAAATGCCACAGACAGAAATGCTTTCAGGCTATTTGCTAAGAAAACTAACATAAGCTCCTTATCAGAAAATATTACATTTCCCCGAAAGGTGAACTGTTCTGTCAGTTTTTCAGGCCATGTGAAATTCCTTCTCTGCTCTGACAGGTCACTGAACAGAAGTTGATGGCACACAGTGGTCGCCCAGGACGCCAGGCAGAGCCTTCAGCCACACATGGCTGCAGGTAGCGGCACAGATGCGGGGAGCCTCTCCCTGACACATCCAGCCTGGGGGGCATATTCCGGGCTGGGGGCTTCTGCGGCTTGCTTGGGGTTGGTTCAGGACTTTCCCCCTCCCTCCCTTTCACTCTTCTTCTCAGGATGCCTCCACAAGCTAGGCAGATGCAGCGCTGCGTGTGCCAGCCTCTGCCGTTCACATCCCAGAAGTGGCAGCCAGAACTGGCTCCTTCGAGGCCCCATGAATCTCCATCTATTCAAACTCACAACAAGAAACCAGAAGAAGAGCTACATCTCTCTTTCTGGGTTTTAGAGTGTTCTCTGATTTTTCATCCTACTAAACCCAAAACATTGGCAGCTGCAGACTGACAATTCTAAGTTTAAGGGGCGACACAGAGTTCAGGCAGCACAGTTGCTTTCCTCACCCAAAGCAGCTGATTTCCAGGTACAGCTCCCTTAGCTGCTTGTGTTCCTAAGAGCTGAGGAACCAAGATCAACACTGTACACGCTTTGCCTTACACATATTTACATTAAGCTTATGAACCTTCAGGAAACAGTGCCCATAACGAAGGTGAAAGCTCCAGCTGGCAAAAGACTCTGATTTTGTGGTGTTTTAGAAATTGCAGCAGAGGAGGCTGCCCCGCTAAATCCTGATGCACTGGCACACACGGCCGTGTGACAACACACAACACACAGACAATTGATTTAAGCAGGTTTCCCTTGTGTGCTGGCAGAGATCTGCCAGATGCAAGGTTCAAGATACAGACACACCATGGACATTAATAGACAAGGAGAAATCCAAAGGAACAACTGGGGAGACACACTTTTTTTCCCCAGAGAAACTACTGGTTTTAATCTTTTCAATTTGATTTTTTTCCCCCCCCTTTCTGTCTATTCAAGTTCAACACTCATTCGTTCTCTTTTCAGGGGAGTATTTTTACTGTGTGATGATGAGGGGCAGCAGTAGATAAAGTTTGAAATAAAAGCTTTACTAGCTGCCATCCTTTGGTTCATTTGTGACTCTCCCCACCATGCCCTTTTCCCAGGTGTTATCCACACACTCTTTGGGATTTACTGCTGGAGAGAAGCAGCACGACTGGGCATCGTTATATTCCCTCCTCTCTGCATTATCACCAGCTGATCTTATCTACTTATTACAATTTATAAAGACATAGATGGCCTTGTGCTCCAGCTCCACTCCAGAAGGAGTGCCCATTAAAACACCCATCATTCTCCTAGCAGCCTCCTCCTCATCTGCAGAGGGAGGAAAGGCTGCCCTGTGACAGGAACTGTCATGGATCTGGTGGATTCCAGGCTGACAACTTCCAAAATCACAGACAACTCATGTTTAAATAGGCCCCTCATTTTCCTTGCTGGGGCTCAGCAGTATCAGAGAGACCTTGTCTAGGTCACAGACAACAAGAGAGAGGCAATTTTGCAGTTTTGTTAAAATTTTCCTTCTTTTATCACCCATCCCTACTTCAGGAAAGCAACAAACACTCTCTGTTACCAGTATAAATGTCCACTGCAGAATGGGAATTAAAGAGGCTAGCGTTTATAGCAGCATTGCTATTTGATGCCAAAAATAAGTCTCATGTTTCTATTCAGGAATAGGAAATAACACTCTGAACAGGCAAGTCACTCCCCAGTGGACTTTCTTTGAATTTTCTCCAAAGGCTATTTCCTTTTCCTAAATGTGGGAAATACTTCCTGTCTGTGAAGCAGCACAACCCAAATGCTGAGCAGAAAATTAATAAAACAAACAAAAAGAAAACAAACAAAAGGACCTTTGTTCTGGAAAGAAATGGCACCAGCTCTGCTCAGGAAGCATAAAGAAACCCAACGGATGAGAGAATAGACAAACCTAAATAGGTTTCATGTAAGATGATTAAAAGTGCTTCCTTTCCTGTATATTTGGCAACATATGAAATCTGAGTCAGAGATATAGCCCCTTCCTTCCAGTGCTGCTGCTCGCACTTCATGAATAAGTAAATGATTAAGAACACTTCAGATTTGGCATTATCAGACACATTACCTGGCTCGTGTTGTTTCAATCACAGCCCCAGCTCTGACCAGTGCAGGGGTTCTCCGTGTCTCCGAGCTTGGCTCAGCTCCAGTGAGGCGCAAGAGGCATTTCAGAGTCCCCCAAACTCCAGGCTGCACCTGATCCGTATGGATTTATGGCCCCCCACCTTCAACCGAGACATTCCTCGCTCAATTCCAAGCTGGATCCATCTACACTCACCACCCCCGGGCTTGTTTGTGCTTGTTGTCTGCGTGTTCAGCACAGCACCGGTGATCCCAGTTTTCTAATCTAAGAAACCTGGACATTTCCAAAAAGGCTCACAAAAGTTACCATACATGGATGTATATCATGGCGGAAAAAATACCTTTTTACAACATCTATAAAACTGTGATTATAATAAATGTCCGCTTAATTAATACATCAGGACGTCAAGCCATTTATTCATCTCTCATTTGCTATCATTCTCCCTGTTCAGATTTAATAACGCAAAAAGGTTGCTCAGGTGCCAAATGGTAAAAATAATAAAAATACATTTATCATTGATATGAAAAGCAGAAATGCCTGGCAGTACTCCTGGCACAGAGAACACAGCCAAATCTCCTTAACTGAAATTCAAGTAACGCTTCACCAAAAAATCTTCAAAACGTACCGGGAAATATATATGATGTGATAGATAAAGCAGTCTGAGAAATGCACAGAGCACGGCGAAACAGGTGCCCAGAATAACCATTATTACAATATGCACAGTAAGGGGGGGGGAAAAGGGGCAGAGAGAGAAAAAGAGAGAGGGTGAGAGAGGGAAAAAAGCTTTCAAAATGGTTAAATTCATGAGGGCTACAGAGCCTCAAATTGAAATTATCTCACTCTGCACTGATAAATAAAGTGGCTCTGGTACCTAAATCATGACACTAACTATACGTTTCGATTTTTTTAAGTAGTGATTAGGTGGATACTCAGGGGAACCTACTAGCCTTCACAGAGATAACAGACTCAACTTAATATCAACTTAAAAAGAGACTTGAATTCTAACCAATCTCATGTAATGAATTGAAATTCTATAGCTTTCAGAGGAAAAAAAAAAAAAAAAGATAAAAAAGCGATGTGGCTCCATTCTCTAACTTGCTGTCAGGAAATATAATTTGTGCTCTCGGTGATTCACCTAGCTCATATGCAGCATGCAAATTTATTTCCCTAATAATCAGACCTGGAGATTGCCCAAGAGGATTAATAGCATCATTCCTTATGACCGCCAGGATATTATGCACCTCTGACATGGAAAAATTGTGTTAGTTCTACAGAGAAAACGCAAGGATATTTGTCCTGCTAGACAATATAATAGGCTGGTGCATCATCAGATTACAATGTCATTTCAAAAACCTTGAATACAAATAATGTACAGTGGGGGAAATGTTGGTACAACCTCCCTTAATTCAGTAGCCTTGAATTCACATGTATTTTTTTGCCTGTGTTTTTTTATTCCTCTCCCCATTATAGTCTGTAGAACACTGCTGGAAAAAGGCAAAGGTATTTTATATTAAACCCATCTCTTTTTGTTTGTTCTTATGTTATTCTTTGAGAATAGCCTATATGGACACTGCAGGATAAAATAACATAAAATCCACGGCTTCCAGTTTTTCAAAGAGCTGAATACACCCACAGCCCCAGTACACTGTATTCCATATGTGAATACAGAGCAATTTATTTGCACAATTGCTTAATTTTGATTCGCAAGTCAAAGCAACGCGTTCTGCAGACTCTGGCATTCACACAGGAAGAATTTTAATTTTTCAAATCTTTTTTAAATGAGTTGGTCAGGAAATTTTCTTTAAAAAAAAAAAAAAAAAGGAATGTTTCCCGCTGTACTTTAGACCAAAGAACACCGCCTTAGAGACAAGACAAAATTTCATTATTATGCGCATGGGAGCAATAAGATTAGCTCCTATTGCTGCCCCTAAGGTGGAGCAGCAGGAGGAACCAATGGGACGATGCTAATGTGTATGTTAATAGTATTCTCCTCGAAGAAGTTGGGATAATTAAACATGTACCATCTCTTTAAGACAGAACTGCACACATTTTCTTCGGATGGGTGTTTACAAGATTTCCAATTTCAGGTCACAGCCATTTCTGAGATTGCTTAAGAAAGAGATGGGAATAACTTATCTTATTCATGTATTCAAAGAACCTTATAAAATGTGCAAAACATAACAGTTTTAAGGGGCAAAACATGCATCTTGCCTTGACAGACCTGCTTTGTTATGTGTAGTGTTGTACACTGACCTAATATATTGAACATTTTAAGCTAATATACCTTGTAGGAACCAGCCTTTAATGTGATGGATTTTATAGTATCTCATTAGGGTGTGTTTATATAACCTGATACTAAACACATTTTCAGATTCATGTTCCTTATTAAAATTGTGAGCTGTATTGATTTTTAGTTGAACAGCAACAGAGACATTTTAATATTAGGAAAGGCTGCTCTGAAGTTATTTTCACAGATCACAACTACTGTGACACAAACAGTGCACATATCTCTCATCTTTCTTTACGGCCTCAATTAGAAGAATCAGGATGTGTTACCCCACCTGCTTTTCCATTGGTTGAGCAATTCTCTGCCTCCATTTAGAACGCCAAAAAGCATTTTTATTCATTGCTTTGGGGGGGGGTGTTATTTTTAAATATACATTCGTGACAAGCCCCCAAACAGTATTTATCTTTTTCCTTCTAAAGAACCGTGTGTTTTAAAAAACAAAATACCTTAATGCATCTGCTTTTCAAGTTTCCATAACAAACTGAGCAGCTACAGCAGCGTTTACTCTAATACAGCACACACAAAAACTTACCATTCCGAGCAATGTACAAAAAATAATGACTTTCACATCCTAATGTCTCCATTTTGTAAACCAGTCTTCTAAGGTAAATCTAATGTCAGCAATAAATAGAGTGGCTCCAATATTTCTCTGAGGAGTCACAGGGAAATAATGATCTTTGAGGCACTGTAAATAGTTTAAATTATTGGAAGGTCCTTGTAAGAAATGAAATACGAGGATTAAAAAAAAAAAAAACAAACTCGATTTCTCTATTGTGAAGTTAGGGCATTTGGAGGTAGCCCAAATTTTAAATGCAAATATTTAGAGAGAGAAATTATCACTTCTGAGACAAGCAAATCATACACTTATTCCTGACTCTTATTGATTTAATGAACTGATTGTTAATAGAAGAAGAACTTGGAGAAACGAAGAACAGCCGTGGAAGAGTAAGTGTTCCTTACACTCCTGCAGTTTTAAAATCAACCTCTAAGTCTTCAGCAGGGAAAAGGCTGGAAATTAAATTGCAGCACACAGGAACCACCAGATTTCATACAGCCACTTGTGCACTTGCCATTTAACTACACCTGTTACTTGTGCTACGGCACCGGAGAAGCAGTTCAGGAGTCTCCAGTAATTGCTATATTTGGCCTAAGAAATTTTAGGTCTGAACTGGGTCTCAGAAAGCAGATTTCCCTTAATTTTGCCCCTGGCATGCTATTCATTATTAAACATTAAAGTTGTGTCAATTACTTCCATAGTTGATTATTATCCTGGTTATTCTACCAGCTAATCAACTCCTCTCTAACACATGTCTAGCAGTGACTTTGAGTTGATGTACAGAATATAATTATTTGTGCAAATTTCTTTTGTTTCTTGTTAACCACTGAAATTGGTTAATTACTTTAATCCCCACCACCCCTCAAAAAGAAAGTATCTCGATTTACCAATTTATTTTTAATCAATATTAGGTTGAGCTTTGAAAGTTGACTATTCAGCCAACGTAAGATACTGCACTGAGAGGGGGGAAAAAAAAAAATCTACATGTCCTTTAAAGCAGAATGAAAACACCTTCATCTGAAAGACTGTGGTAGCTTTATCAGATCCAAGGCTCTTCCGTTTGAGGTGTAATTATTTTACCATTATTACAAGCGAGGCTTTTAACAGAACAGTCATTCCCTCTATTTAAGCAGTAAGTTTTATAATTTATTACAGCTCTTTGGTCATCAACTCGCTATACAAACAGTCGGTCACCAGTGACCAATTACATTAAGGTTAAGCAACATAACTTTAAATTAGAAATAAGCTAATGTATCTTCATCAAGGGCCTGCTGTGTTTTCAGCGCTGTTTATGAGATGATACTAAATGTGGATATGGAGCACGCTCACTGGGACCAATTCCTATCGGCCTGAAAATGGAAAAGTCTTGAGCCTGCTCAGGTCCAGAGCTAATTAATGGGATAACATCTGCTTTACGCATTCTGCTGGAGTAATTTCTATCAACTTCACTGGGAAGATGCATGGGAAACTATCAGAGAAATAAGTATCTATGCTGAACCATATTAATCTGTAGTGAGTCTGGAAATGGGAATTTCAATTCTCCTATTATCCTAGGGATGGGCAGAGGGGGAGGACGAGGGCACAGGGCTTGTTTCTCGCCTGATCCAATTTCTGTGTTTGTAACAGATTGAGTTCTGTTTGCATGCACACACTTGCACACACACAGCAACTGCACGGGGCTGGCTTTGTCTCTGGGCTGGGGGGGCTTTAAAGGACACGGCAGAAGATGACCACGCTCCTCATGCAACAACCAGTTTGATACAGGAAGGTGATTAAGTGCCTTTATTGCATTACTTAAAAACACAGCAGGAACGGCTAAAGAAAAAATACAGTACTGTAACGCAGCCTGCAAAA
Organism: Callaeas wilsoni; assembly: GCA_013398955.1. Classification (NCBI taxonomy): domain Eukaryota; kingdom Metazoa; phylum Chordata; class Aves; order Passeriformes; family Callaeidae; genus Callaeas; species Callaeas wilsoni. Next base: position 169,985 of record VWPU01016798.1, read on the forward strand.
GTGATAAGATACTCATTTCATTTTATCAGCCTGTGGACAAGGTGCTGGGGTGCGAAGGGCCAGGCACCTACTCTGATCTCAGATTTAAATAAGTAAGACATGAAAGGAACACTGGCCACCATCAAAAAAAAAAAAAAAAAAAAATCAGAACCTTCTACCAAAACCCCCCTCGACTTCCAAATTCAGGTTCCCCTTCATCTGAATTTCATCACTTTGTCCAAAAATCGCCGGGCAATTTTAACTACAGCAAGATGCTTAAAACTGCGTTTTGCTTGTGAGTTTTTCCTGGTGAAGTCCTGTAGGGCACAGAGTCTGACTGCTGAGGAGAGACATTACATTTTTATGCATGTATGCTTTTGTCTGCCTGTGCCTACAGATATGTAAAATGTATGAAATTAATGCCCTTTTAAAAGTGTCTATACTGGAAACATGTAGATGTTCCTACAAAACACATTTATACCTAAAAAGATCTACAAATATTCACGACTGTGTGTGTATGCTCAGCGAGAAAGAGAAAAAGCCAAAACAGAAACAGGTAAATGTCTGAGTTTGGAGTGGCAAAACCAGAAGGAATCGCATTGTTTTCTTTATATTATTATTGCCTAAGCTATGATTTACAGGTTTAATTCTTTCAAGCTAATGCATACAAATGAAATGCACAGAACAACAAAAAAGGAGGGAAGTCCTTCCAATAAAAAAATTACAATAATAGTCATCCACCTTTACCTAAGAGGTTATGAGTTCATATGTCAGCTCTATGGAATATTTCTGTAATTCGTTTGCCATTGTGTAGATTCTATGTATTTGTTTGCTACAAGGTTTTGAAACATTCAGGCTATTGGGAATTAAATGCTTATTTGACTAACAATGCTTATCTGTAAATTAATAGTATAAAACATGGAGTTTTCTAACAGGCTGTCACTCACTTTTATTTAAGGAGATACTACTGAGAGAAGGTTCAAGGCCTTCCAAAGAACTCTGACTTCCTGGGCTTCGGGGGGAAATACTACTATTTACCTGATGTTTTTAACTCTCTTATATAATTGTGTATATTACTGACATGAAGCAGTGCCTGCTTCTGTCACATGCAAATGACAACTACCCAGCTCTTCAGGAAGGAACAGGGCAAAGCCAGAGTGGCTCTGTTTGAACTTGTGTGTGCAGGTGCCTGTGGGGAGGGAGCTTCGCGAGTGAAGGAACTGGATTTAAAGACTCACATATTGCAAAATTCCTCTGCGATCCATCACATTTGAGAGCAGAAAACGCATTTGATTTTTAATTTGCTTAAGCATGCAAGATGGCCCACTTCAGCAGCGTTGCAATTTTCTGATTTGTGGGCAGGATTCACAGACAGCACACGGCTACTGTTCTTTTCCTTTCTCCTGGAACTGTGCCATGAGGCACCACGGTTGTAACAGGGGTGAATCCTCAATTCTGTTCGTCTCTCTCCCCTCTCCATGTTATTTGAACCCTTATTTTCCTTGAGGGGCTCATTCAGCTGTCCTAATATGTATACAGTGATAATATAGTCATACGCATAATAAAAAAAGAGCTTCAAAATTATAGTCAGCTTAGTAATAATGCAGTGCTGCGCTGGAGTGATTGGCAACTGTTGATCCAATTATATAACTGGTTGCTTCTTAAAATTCAGGGATATGAGGCTGATATATAATGTGCTGTAAAGTGTAAAAGAACTGGACAGGAAATAAGGCGGGTTGAATTTTTTGGTGCTTTGATCAAATTAGAACCAGGTTGATGAAAGGAAATGCCTTGGGTTCTCTACTTGAAGTTTTGTGTTATACAAAAGGCTCTTGAAATGATCAATTTTGCACATGTCACTCAGTAAGTTTCGAGAGAGCCAGTGCCTGTGTGTGCCAGGGAGCCTCTGCCACGGCTCCCTCCAAAGCCACCCCACGCTGGACACGAGCTTCAGCTGAGATGCTCCGAAATGGAACAGAGGAGCAGAAGGAAGGACGACCACAAATCACAGCAATACCCCAAGTTTGCAGGTTTGTTTTTCAGGTTTCTGCTCAGCCCTTTGACTCAAGAAACACAGATCAGGAAAGACAGAAAAGGGTCATCTGGTGAATCCCTCAGAAATAAATGCAGGATTATCTTTGCTGCTGTTCTTTTAAGCATTTATCTGGCTAACTCACTAACTAGCTTTCATCCATTGTAACCCTCTGCCTGTCCCCTGCTTTTAAAACAGCCACTATTATTTATGAAGTGCTGTAGATGTGCAGTGAGAAGCACAGGGACTTTTTGCTCTTATTTTTCCTTGAGGACAACTTAAAAGGAGAGAAAAAAGCGCGTATGAAAAGGCACCTTGCAGGTAAGGCTGTGGTTCTTCTGTCGCTTGGTCTGTCTCTGAAGAATGACTCCATAGTGGTTAGGCCTGTATGAGACACAACCTCTCTGGTACTTTTCTGGGATCAATCCCTCTGTACTGTGCGCTGCTCAATGTAGCGATTTAAATCCCACCGTTTCAGTCTTAATGCATTAACATTTCAGCACTCCTCAAATACATCCTGGAAATCTGCCTCCTCCTCGTAATTCTTATCCCCGAATCAGGAATCGTGTAAGATTTTAAGTGAGGCACCTGAGTCCAGTACACAGCCAAAACACAGTTCAGTGATTTACTGATAAATACACTTAAGGGGGTGGGGAAGAGGAAAGTAGGGAAAAAATATTAAATTCCCAAGCCAGAGTGCAACAAAGTCCCTTGTGACACTCACTGCAGCAGGGAAGAGGAGAACTACCGAAGGAGCCACCAAGATTAAAACCTGCTGAATTCCTGTTGCCTCCAGGATAATACCTGCACGGAAACTCTTTTGTTTTGGCATAATTCCCTGTGCAAGGCACGCCTCCAGAAAGCAGGCCTTCCAGAAATAATATCCCAGGACGGGGAGCACCGAGGAGCGGGGGCAGTAACCTTCACCCAGGCCTTTCAATGCAGTTTTGTGTGAATTACAGCAAATTGCGGTGCGTGTTTGTGTTGGATGCGGAGCAGTTGAAAAGCTGCCCATTTCCCCACCAAAGCAGCTCTTTGGGAGTTGATTGGTGTTCCCCAGGAACGGAAACACGGCGCAGCATTGAAAATGACAGGACAGCACAGTGCAATTTCACTAAGAAAGACGCACAGGATGTTATAAGAATAATATTTTTCCAAGCTTCAAGACTGAATTTAGAGAAGCTCTTCACAATTTGCATGTGAGATGCTGCTCCACTCTAGTGGCCGCCATCCCCGAGCGCCCAGGCTAACAAGGAATAATTGATCCTGGAGAATGCTCCCGCAGGCTCCCTGCCCAGGGCCCGCTGACCCACTGCAGCACCGGGCTGTGTTCGCTCATTCCCGGAGCTGGGCACGGAGACATTCCAGGGAACGGCACCGACCTGGGTTTGGAGTCTCACTCCCGGGAAACCCACTACATCACAACAACTTACGTTAGGAAAACACCCAAACAGGGTAAATGAACGTACTTTAAATAATAGCTGATTTAAATTACTTTCCATAACGTTTTCCTTTTTTTTCCCCCCCCTTTTGTTTTTGTTAGATCACACTTAATATGATTCCACGACACCAATGCTGGGGATGAAATTGAAAGCCATATTCTTCTAAATGTGTTCCCAACATTCCATTTTTTACAGAGCTGCCAGGGGCTATTCTGCATTCCCACAACGGCTACAAATGTAACATATTGTTTTGCAATAAAAATTAGCCATAAACGTGTGAAAAACGCCAGAGATCCAAATGTGAGAAACAAGAGAAGGGGGTACGGCTTTCGCACCCTTTTAGTGGACATTTTATTTATTTTTCAAATGGAGTAGACATATTTATAGCTACTGTATTTCAATTATCTCTAATTTCACACATTTTATGCAGATTCTAGACATTTTAATTGCAAATGAGAAGGGAACTTATTTTTAAAAGTGGAGCAACACAACATTTCAGATCTCAATTTTAATTCCAAATTTATCCACATCACTGTTAAAAACTTTTAAAACCTCATTTACACTGCGACTTAAAATTAGGTGCGATTTCAAACAAAAACAAAAGACCTCCATATCTACGAGTTCGAGCGCCAAAACCTCTCTCACACGTTTTCAAATCTTTTCTTTCTGAATTGAAATTTTGAGGTAGGAAAGTTTGGGAAGCTGAAATGACATTATTAATCGGTGACACATTATTTCAACAAGAGTCAGTAATTTAATAGTATTGTCCATAACTGATGAAAATTAATACATTACCCGCCCTATTTTCTCTTTCTGTCTCCGTGCCTCCAATAACCCAGGGCATGGGTTATTAGCTCAATCCCTGCTCAGCCGTCACTCAATGGGAAATTCTTCCAAGGGGATAAACCACAGCTCAGCCTTTGGCTGGATAAAAATTCCCACTGTACACTAAAAGCATTAGTGACAAATGCCGCTCTTTTCCAAGCGGTATTCCCCGTAGCTTGCTCCTATGGAACGCTAATAAGCTAAATAAAATGTTTGTGACAAATTCAAAGCCACTTGAACCCGTGCTGGTCTTAAGCAGGGACGGTTTTTCCAAAGGATCCTAGAGCTCCCCAAATTAACCTAACAGGTTTAAAATCACACATGTGCCTATGGAGCCTTCTAAGCTGAGAACCCACTGCTTGACTTCGTACTATCCAATGGAATAGACCTTTAAAAGTTCCAACTACTTACAGAAAGGCATGAAATAATTTTATTATAAATGGAAATTTACTGTCTGGAGCATGTGGAGTTTTTCTCTGCTTTCTTTCTATTTGGTAATTTATTTAAATGCATTCAAAAATGCATTCAGAAAATGAGACATAGCACTTTGGTTAAGACATCTGTATTTCAAACCAACATCTTCAGAACTGTGAGCAGCTCTGTTAATAGTCTTTTTATTTGATTAGGGTAATCTGCTGCTGTGCTGTCTTAATCTTTATCCACTACCTTTTAACCAATCAATATTTTAGGGTTATAGATTTGGAAGGTAGGCGATAATTTTGTAGATAAACTCTCTAGGCGCTGCTGACATGGTATGGTTGCATATTTAATATCTTTTCTGAGGATTCACAACTCCAGCAATGTAAGAATCTGCCCAGGGTAAAAAAAAAAAAAAGTTAAACCTTAAATTTTCAAAGCTGTGTGTGGGGATTTGGCCACCTGCCTCCTATTAATGTCAATGAAAATTTAGAGGTAAGAAAAGCAATGGTTTTTCCCTCCCATCATTTCTGCTTTGAAAGGAACCAGAGAACAAGAGAGGAAATTAAAAGCAACTTCGTACCACAGGCCGACACCAGCAAGGCCTGGTGGTGAGGCAGGAACAGTACAGAGGCAAAACATTTGTTCACTAGATGAGTGAGCATCTCCACACATATCAAAAGAGCCAGGTATGAAAAGTTCAGAAAGAAAAAAATTAGATTTTCTGGTTTTAAAATGTCATTAAAATATATCTTTTTTAATTTTGCTCAGCTGAAATTATCTGTTGCTTACGATATTAATTTTGCTGCAGATAAAATTAGTTGTCAGACCTCTGTTTATGGCCTAATTACCTTTTCTAAGGAGGGAAAAAAAGGGCAGGAGAAATACAAGAAAGAACAATAAAATGCAGTAATCTACCTTCCAGCAAGAGGGATTCCTAATGATGTGTTACCTGCGTGGACTTCACTAGAGCCACGCACGTGTTTCATACACATAAAAGCAGATTTACTTGGGCTGTTTTGCCCATCTGGGCAGTGCCACCTTCTGCCTGCCCTCATTTTCGTGCCTGGGGACAGGCAGGACAGGCCAAACCACCCTCAATTATTTCCAGAAAGCTGGGAGTCTTGCAATGATTTGAGAGCCTTCTAATAAGAAAACAAGTCAGGAAACCTGAGGGCAACATTTTGAAAAAAAGGGCCATAAATTACTAATTTCTTCTCAAAATGTTCATCCACTTTGCTTCCAGCTTTGGAAAAGGTAAATGGATTTTTCATGGGTTAGAAGTGGGTGCCAGGAATGCCACTGCAAAGCCTTGTAAGGAAGACTTGTAAAGACTGAGCCTTGTGTTACAGATATCAGAAACCAGCACATTTTGGTCATGTCTCGGCCCAATTCTACAGCAAGGAGCAGAATGACAAATACTGAATAATTCTTGTTAGCTCTTCACATTATATTAAGCTCAAGACTGAAATGAATTCATGTAGCATTCCTGTTAATCGAGTTGCAGCCACAATGCCACATAAATCGCAGCTCTACCTGGCACGGTTTGGGCACAGCACAGACAGAAAGTGAGCAAGCCTGGCCTCAGACAGAGGCTGCTCTTTGAAGTGTTCTGAGCAGCACTGCCATGAGATCTGCCCAGCTGCATTTTGGAATGTATTTGACAAACAAAAAATTTGTATCTGTGTTCATTTCACAAGATATAAACGTCTCTTTCGTGGTAGGAGAAATGCTGCTCCCGGGAAGTGATCCTAATCTAATCTGACACGCGGTATTTGTAACCGTACTTTAGTGTCCCAGCCTATTTACAGTGTTTACATAAAACCCCCCGAAATCTCCACATTCCCTGAAAAGTTAATCCAGTACAAATATTGACTGGCTGTCAATTGAGCATTATTGACTTGCTCCGGGACTGTGCTTTATTGCCTTAACTGATGAAACTTGTTTTCTTTGCTAAACTTAATTTCTTTTGGGCCCCCTTTGGATGAAATGCCATTTATGAGACTGCTCCTCCTCCTCCCACTGCCATGGGGCCCGCCTCTTCCACACAGCTGAGTGGTGGGACAGCCTCAAAACTTTGCAGAAGGAAGGCAACAAACCCACTCTGTATTCTACAAAGAAGACCTGGCCCAACACCAGTCCCATCTCCTATAAATATCTGGTCCACACCAGCTCCAACGCAGCGATTTGCTCCTTGGCTTGTACAGAGAAGTGTCTCCAGCAAGGCTGGAAGGGGCTGTGAACCCTTCAGCGGGGTCTGTGAAAAGCAAACTGATTACCGGGAGCAGAAATTCTCACTCTGGCAGTCTATAACCTTCACTGGGAGGTGGTGGCAGGGGTGTTTTTCAGGAATTCTAAAATTCTAAAAGCTAAAAACCTTGGATGTCTTGCATCTCTTTATCAGGAATAGTACAAATCGGCTTGTCCGGAAGCCAAAGTTCATGAAACACACACACTCATCATGTTTTGAACACCCAAGAAAACATTATTTATCATTTCATTTTTTTAAAATCTATAGTCTCCAGATACAGCAAAACAGAAACCAAAAATAGCAACTTTCACAACATTCCCTGATTCTGCAACAAATTCCATCAACCGTTCTAAGTTCTGATCCCCAGGTCAAGTGAGACTGACAATAAATCTTAGGAAGGATTTGATATCGTTAAGCTGCAAAACCCAAAAATCCATTACAAAAGATTTATCCGAACGTATAAAGAATGAACCCAAAATGTTTCAGTCACTGCGGGGAAGGACAAAAGGGTGGAACGGCAGACAGGGGAGGAAGTGGTACATCTCCAATGACCAAAGCCAGTAACAAAGCAGGTGTTTCTCTCTGATCTCAAAACAACATTTAGGAAGGAATTTGCCCAAAAATGCAGTTACCACATTTGTTTGTGAAGGAATGTACCAGAGCAGGCACTTACAGTTTGCAGAGCTCCATCTGCCTCTCTCTCTGCACGGGGCTGCTCTCTGAGCCCTGCTCAGCTCCAGGGCAGGATTTGGTGCCATCATCTGCTCCTTCCTCTGTTCCCATCAACTGCCTGGAGAGAGGGGCAAGGAGAGGAAAAAACAGGCATGTGTCACATTGCTAACCTTCATTTCATATTCTTTATAACTTTTTATGTCGGGCTCAGGTGGGGAGACAGTCCAGTTCTTTAATAAAACATTCTCAGATCATCCTTTTAGCAACTGAACAAAGCCATGACAGTTTTGCTCTCAGTTTGCCAACCACAAAAGCAAGTTTATTTCTGCCTAGTTTATTTTTTAATTTTGTTTTAGCCCATACAAGTTATTTTTTCTACAAGACTTCCCTTCCTTTTAAAGGAAAGGCTTCTTCTGAACATTTGACAAATGGAAGAATCCACCCTATAACACCAGCTATGCCAAGAATGCACCTGCTCTCTGTGAAAATATTTTGGCTGGCTTGAATGAGGTTAAATGTTAACATTTTCATTCGTCTATAAGTTTTGGGGGTGGTTTGGCATAAAAATAAAAACAAACAAGCAAACGAAACCCAGATCATCACAAATTTTACTTCTTTTAAATTGAATGTGACTGATGTGTGAAAAGATTTTTTTTATTATTATTTCTTTTATCATTCAAATCCTGCAAATGAATTCAGGGTGTCTAAGCCATGCACAGACAGGAACCTCCATGCACAGAATTACAGCAGAGTCAGAAAACCCCTGGAATCAAGGCTACAGGAGACCCCAGACGTATTTGAACCAATCACAATCACACTATTAGCACGAGGTGCAAAAAGTGCCAAAACAAGACAAAAACACTGACAGTCCATATGTTTAAAAGCTTGGGGTTTGCTGTTGCTCAAAATCCTTCCCTCCTCACATACCTATACATAATAATAACAATAATAGTAATAATCACCATCATCATAAAAAATAAGCCCTCAAGATCAAATAGTCAGTGGTATCTTAAGCGAAAAGAAGACGACAGGCTTAGGAAACCAACTCCTTGTAATAAATAATATATGACGAGTTAAGGAGACGAACTGACAAAGTGGTGCACCTCTAATCTCTCCCCTGCAAGAGCGGGAAGAGCTGAATCACTCGCACATTTTTCTTTGAGCATGGTCAGGGGTTGCTCCTCCACTCCAGTTTCTCAAGGAATATCACGCTCTACTCATTTACCAGCCTGACTAAGCTACACAGCGGCAGCAGAGTCAGTTTTCACCTGCATTTTTACAGCACAGGAATAAAATTTTGGAACATTCTCTTATTAGGATATAATTGATTATTTCAAGGCAGGCTTGCATTGGAGATGAGAGACTCAAGGCACTGCAGCTCTGTTGGGCACCAAGGGCCACCTTGCTCAGGATTCCCAGTTATCCTTTATTCCAAACTTGAAATGACACCTCCACCTAAACAACCATTTTAAATAACAAACTACACCAGGCAAGGAAAAATCCCGCAGCATGGCCAAGATGCCAGGCACATAAAGAAAATTAACTGGCCCATATTTCTGAGCAATAAAATCAATGTCACCTTTTTATACCTTCAGCCCCCTTGTCTAATGTCCCTCAGCAGATTCCTGCCAGTGCTGTGCAGCTATTCCAGGCAAGGCAGGGGTAAAGCTCGTGAGCAAGGACTTCCCACCTTCCACCAGTGCCATCCTTCTCTACTGAACACATCCCTTCCTTCAGTTTTTCCTCTCTCAGCTTTGCCACCTGGGAAAAAAGCATCACTCAAACATTCAGGATCTAAAAGCACAGGAGTGCACCAGCTCTTCTAAAAAAATATACACCTTTGAAGCAATAATTGTTGGAGGAGGGAATGATTTTTGGTGTGGCACGTCACACAGGAATTTGTTTTGTTAGTCCAAGAAAGAACTTCAACTTTAAAGGGAAGGGGACAAAAAGGAAGAAAAAAAAGAAGCAGAGTGATGAAGCATCATCATCATCAGTGATGAAGCAGTAGATTTCAAATTCGAAATTAATTATTTTTGACTTTATTTTGACATTATTATTTGTGACTTATTTTAGCATTGCAGAGATTTTTCAACTATGCAACAGTCCCCGGAAACAACCGTGCCCACAATTATGTCTAAATGGAGCTGTTACTGGTCAGCAGCTCAGAGGACCACACTGACACAGCTGAGACTCATAATCCAAGTCAAACACACACAAGTAGGAGCACTAAGAAAGTCTGAGAAGAGTATTAAGGGATTAAGAAAATTCTAGAAAAAAGCTGTGTCAGTGGCAAATACAAGTAATTGGTTTTCCAAGTTTGACTCTTCTTCAACAGTGCTAGGGACAACCACAAAGAGAATTCAGAAATGAGAATATATTTTGCAAAATATTTGCTCACGGCCCAGTACTTGTGCATTAAAATCAGCTCACCTCCCAAATCCCTTTTCTCCTACACCACATCCCACACTCGTGTTTACCTTTTCTCATTGCTGCTACATATTTTTTCCCTGCTGAAGTCTTTTATTTTCTCACCACAATGAGAGTGGGTGCCAAAACTGTGGCTAGTGCAGAGCAGTGGGAAAAGGAATCATCACTGCGGTGACTGACAGCTATTGCTGCTGGCAAAGGCAGGAACTGCAGTTGGATTTTAAAATGATTAAAAAAAAAAGGCAAAAAAAAAAAAAGGCAGGAGAGGAAAAGGGGGGAAGACACCATTTTTTCAGCCCAGCTATTTGAGAGATAATTGCTGTAATTTTGTCTCTCCTCAATCTTCTCACTAGGCAAGCTTACCGAGGAAGGCAGATTTTTAGTTCTTAAAAGTGCTATAATTCACACTTTTCTAGAAGAAGTTTGATTAGTTTGAAATTTACACTTGACCATTACAAAATTCTAGGACAAGAACTACAAAAATGGGGGAAGAAAAGTCAAAGAAAGAAGCAGAAAGACCAAAAAAACCCCACCAAAAACCCCAAAGAAAAGAATCAAATGCTATCCCCACTGCTGGAGAAAAGAAAAAAAAATATTTTCACTTAGTCTGGCACAGCGTTTTCATGTTTTTTAAACTGCTCTGTATTTTCACAGCTTCAGATATTTCTGAAATATGGAATTTGCATTTTCTAGGTTGGGGAACGCTGCCAAAGTTGTTAATCCCAGGCAGATGTAAAGTTGCACCACTATATTGTGATGTGGCTCCTTAAAAACAACCTAAAAGCATAAAAAAAGCATTAAAAACCCACAACAAAACAACCACCCAACAACCACCACAAATATTCACTAACCCATATGGTCAATAATTGCTGTTTAATAGTCCTCCTATTACAAACCTAAAAAGCAGCAGCCAGAATTACCAGTAGAGTATTAATAAACAGGAATGAGTTAATAGTGCATAAAGACCTTCTAGTGGAACAGTGGGGGAGTTGAATATTCTTTTCTTAAGTCAGCTGTAAGTAATTACTACATGGTGTGCTTCTGACTATTACCATAACAGAGCAATTGGACGTGAAGAATGGATAATAGTATGGACATGGAGGTATTTTTAGAACATCAGCAGTGAGGCAGGTAAATGCCCTACCCGGGCACAAACCTTTAAATAAGTTGAAATAACTTTTCCTAATGACACCTAGCCCGGGCAGATTTCTGAAAAGATCAATCTAATAAATTATTAAAGTAACTTTATAAAGACATGGCTATGATATGTAAATAAGGGGAAACAGCAAAAAAATTCCCAGACGTTCAGCAGGCAGGCAGCACTGCAGTAAGTGCATAATCACAGGTTTCTGTGTTTCCTTTAGAGCAGTGCCTTCCTCTGTCTGAACAGGGACCTTGCTCCGCTCGCCTCCACTGGCTGCTCCAGTGGAAACTCCAGCGTTCCAACAGGAAGGGGAACTGTGAGTGCAGGAGCTGGGGGGCTTGGACAGCTGGGGTCATCCTCTGTGATTTCAGGGTGCATCTCATTTGTTTTAAGGTATCATTGTGGGAGCCTTCAGGGAGATGCAGTTCCTGGGACTGTCCATCCTGCTCTGCAGCCACGGGCAAGCGCAGGAGGAGATTTTGTGCATCCGCGCAAGGGATGCTGCCATATAAAACCAGCCTGAGCCTTAATTCAGAGAATAATAATTTTATAAATGCACTGAAACGTAATTTAAGTAGTATTTTGAATTTTTCAGGCTACAGGTCTTTCTCCTGCTATGTTGCTAACACAGGGCAGATGTTGATTTTTCAATTTGCAGGTTTGTTAAGCATCATGGAATGTTTTGGTTCTCAATCAAGAATATTCTTCCCAAGTGGTTGCAAAGTCCTATGCCTGAAAATAAATGCATGTCCTTTTTGTTTCTTAGCAGCACGTGTTCTGCATTCAACAGAAGCAGAAAAATAAAACTGATAACGTGACGCTATTTATTGGACCCATATATGCATTTTTAGACTTAGGCTCTCAGAATGCAATGTATTTGCAGGTTATTGTCCATAAACACAGTCTGTACAAGGCAAGAGGCAGTTTCATTTTCAGGGTGCCATCCCAGCAGTTTGACTCAGAATTCTGCACTGTGATGTCCTCGGTGTTGAGTCCATCCACTGATGTGCCTCTGTCGTGGTCAGCTCCCAAATCACCTTATCAAGACAACAGCCCCTGCACTGGTAACATTAATGGGGAACAGTCTGTGCACATACAGGGAATTTTAGGAAAAGGCAGTGATTCTCATTTGCATGCACACCAACAGACGGGATACAATCATTTTGGCTCCCCTAAAGACAGAAAAGATTGAGCTGCTGAGTTCCCCCCAGTATTTTCTATGTTCAACAGCAGTTTCTGACTAATCTACTGCAATGCCATTGGTATCGGTCCTGGATTTCTGTGCAACAATCAGACAGAGCCACAGAAATCACATTGTGCCACATCCACCTCTGCATAAAGTTGCTGACTTGAGGGCATTTCATCAAGACAGGTTTGGCCCTTTGCAGTCTTCTGCCCCATTAAATCTGAAGATTATGTGTTGTTCTTAGTCACTCCACTGTTATCATAATGGAGAGCTGACGTTATAATGCGGGTCAAACAAACAGCTAATTGTTCTTGGGCATGGCTTGAGCAAAAACAGAATGGAGAGGCTGCAGACATTAATAACAGTACTTGGTGCAATTATAATAGATAGCTTCTATCAGAGGATTTAAAATCACTTTGCGAGCCTTGCAAGCACATTGCTAAGTGTTTTTGATACTCCCATTTGAAAGTGAGACCATCATCTTAAGACCAGGCTCATACATTTAGATACTGGAGCAGGGAGAAGGTGAACAATCAAGAAAACCATACAGGACAGAAAGCAAGCCTTGGAGAGTCAACCCCGAAGCAAAGTTTGAGAGTGTGTTTTTAAACAAGCTAAATAAAAAGAAAACAAACAGGCAGCTCTGAAAGATTAAAAAAGAAACCAAACAAACAACTGAAGTTTGGGAGTTTTGGTTTTGTTGGGGCTTGGTGTTTTCTTTCCCCAAAATTAAAACAACACGTTTGCTCCACTGGCACACAGAAACTCGTGTGAGTGGTTGGAGCTCTCCAGTCAAGACCAAGACTCAGCACATTGCAGGAGCAAACTTTCCAAGAGGATGGAGTGTCAAGCAAAGGACTGGCTTCTCACAAGCCTAGAAAGATTTTTAGGTATTTCTGGTACTGCAGACACACTCACACTTACGCACACATTTATTAGAATATTAAACAAGAATACCCCAGGCTATAACCTGTATGGAAAAATTCTGTGGAGAGGTAGAGACCTACAGCTTTAAAAAGACAAAGCAGAGAGAGGGTGAGAAGAGAAGAGACAGAAGTCACAAAATTACAGCCAGAGTCAAGGTCACCCAAACTGACTCAGAAACGGATTATGGGCAGAATAAATCTGCAGCTCTGGAGCTGACACGAGAAGGAGAGGGACAGGGGAGGACATGGCAAAATATGAAAAATAAGGTGACTTAAGACTGCTGGAAGAGTTTCACCACACGAGAAAACAACACAAAAACTGATCTAAGAAACTGTCAGCCAGGAGTGAAGGCACAGAGTGCACGAGAGCAGTTGCAGAGACAAACGTTTTTCTCTTTTAGTGGATAGCACTGCAAAAATATTATTGCCCAAGCTCCCTGCACCTTTCCATTCCCCAGGCACATCGCTCAGAGGGCTTTCTGTAAAGACCAGGAGGGACACAGTCAGCAAAAAGAAGACAACAGAGGCATTAGCACTTGTCTAGGACATTTGAGGTATTTATGGAGAATAGAATTCAATTGTCTAAATTATCAGCCCTAGGGAAATTGGAGTTCTCATTCAAGCTGTTACTCAGGATGTATTTTGTCCTTCAGAACAACCTGAAGCCTGTCCTGCCATGTGAATTCTTTGAAAATAAAATAATGGATTACTTTAAAATGATTCTTCAGGAAGACTGGGTATATTTCAAAGTTTTCCAGTGAGGCACTCTGGCCTTACGTATTCCAGCTTAAAACAAAGTGGAATCACTGAATCAGTAGTTATACGCAAAAATATTTGGGTTAACAAAACACAGTCCCATTATACGTTTCTGTAACTTCCAGAAGAATCCACAAGTCTTCTGACACCAACATGGATATCTCTTGAGAAAGTACTGAGCATATTCCAAACCTCCCTCAGTGATGAGCTCAGTGCTAAGGTGTTTAAGGTCCACGATTATGCATCATTTGCTCAAAATGGCCTATTTTTGCTTTCATGCTCTTGAATGAGATGGTAAAATGGAACACTTTTTCAGAAAATCAGAACGGAATCACTCATGCATGGCTGCAATCATTATTTGTATTTCACTGGCATCTCGAGATCTCAGGCAAAAGTGGGACACTCGTCTTGGAACACAGATTAAGAGCCATCACCTTCCCCCAAGACCTTTTACTTAGATAAGAGACACATGCATGGGAGGAACTCCACGGCATCCCTACCTGCTATCACAGGGAGAGATCAGTTTATCTGAGCCTTTTTAAAGTACGTGACAAAGCCTTGCAAATGGTGATGAGGGAAGAACTTCAGAGGTGGAAACAGTTTTTAACTGTTAACTGGATAACCGAGGGCCGGTCAAACAGCAAGGACCATCGCAGACTGCAGCAGTTCCCAGCTGTCAGCTGGAGATGCCCAAACAGAAGTAGCTTTTAAAAGGCATTGCTCTCCCAGTGCAAATAAGTGTTCCACGTTTTTACTACTGCTCTTGGCTGGCCGGGGATTCACCACACACACGTGCTGTTCATCCCTCCCACCGCGCTGCAGGGCGTGTGCTGTGACTCGGGTCCAGCTCCTGGTGTCACACAGCATCACCCATTAACTGAGCCAAGCTGACACCAGCCTGCTTCATTGCAACACCACAGCCGGGCCTCCTCTGACTCCCCTGAACTGACAGCACGACCTGGAAATGCTTCCACCTTTCCCTTCCCTTCTTCTTCTGTTTGTCCTTCAGCTGCTGCAAACACGCACTGCCTTTTCCTGTTCTGTCCTGCTGTCACTTCTTACTCTCCAAGCATACCTTTTTTCTTCTCCCACCTAATTCATCCTCCAGAATTACATATTCCCTTAAGATCCTTTCCTCTTGGCCAGGTTTCTCAGTTACCCCTAACAGGCCATCCACTTGCAGGCACCATCATTTGCTCACCCGATCCCATTTCTCTGGGTATGGCAGAGTTGGATGGAGAGTTTTCATTTTCTCTTAACTCTTCACCATTTTTGTCTGTCCCCAGGCTTCCTGAAATAAGGGGGGAAATAGTGCTCCCCTGCCCATCCTCACACGGGCTGTTAAAGGAGTTCAAAATTCACGGGAACTGAGCATGCAAAATCAACCCTGAAGGCCAGAACTGACCATACTCTGAATGAGGCTTCTTAGAGGAAAATTAAGATTTAATCCACTTAAAGTACACCAGTCAATTGATAGTCTGTGTGCCACTACATTCACTTATCCAACGGCAACAAAAATAATGCAGCAATTACACTCATAAATGAAATGCTATATACAAAGGATTAGCTCAAGCTTTCTGAGCAGAATTGGACACTCTAATAACCACACAGCCTGCCTAAAAAAAAACTAAATAAAGAGAAAGTCTCCCCGACATGCACTGCTAAATGACATTTATATAGTGCCAGTACATAAGCAAATATTTTAACCTTTATCTGCATTTCAGTATTTGTCTTAGTTTCTAATAATCACTTTAAGCAGTTCCTAAATTAAATGCTGCTACACTATTCCTCAAAATAGCAAAACCAAAGCAAAATATAAGAGCATTTTTTAAAAGATGTAACAATCAGCAAAAACGATGCATAAAGCCATTATTTTTTGCCGGGCTTTGTTGTGACAGTTACCATGGCCAACCCATTAACATATTTGCTGTACAAGTATGGTCATTCCACGGCCTTAATTAACTTTCAAGTGGAGAGTGCTGCGGCTTTACCACTTATTAAATATCCACTACAATAAGTTACAGTTTTACCCTTCCAACCTCACTTAGCCAAGACACCCAGAAGAACCAGCTTTCCATCTGACTGTAATTTTGTAATTGCTTTTTACTGAAATTATGTTGAAACTGGACCCCCTATGTAAATGTATTTTGCCTGGTTCATCTAAAATTGGCCACCCCTAATCAGATCTGGTTGATATTTGATTGAATAAGTGGAAAATTAAGTTTCTCTCTGATAATGCCGTGCTTTTGCCTCCCTTTCATTATGTGTAATGTAGGCATTTTGGGGCTGGAATCTGAAAGCGTGCCCCCTAGAGAACAGCAGCAGCCAGGCTCGGGAACGCCGCTGGGAAAGCCGAGCTGCTCCGAGTGCGACACACAAACAGCGCGGTTACACCGAGCACAGCTAATTCCAGCTTTATTCGGGAGGAAAGCGCCGCTGTTGGAGAGTGAACCGAGGCAGAAGTGGGTTTTGTGATTAGCTGGCCTGGGCTGCTGAGGTGTATTCGTAATGATATCGTTATTTCCACGCGTGGGCATCACAATGCCCCGTGTGTTTAAACTTGTACGCTGCCGGCTGAAAGCAGCCGGATCCACCAGGCTCTCCCACAGGGTGGGAAACAGGACTCGAGCTCAGGGAAAAAATAATTCCACAAAGGGAACACGTGAAAAGGCCACAGGAGTGCACCACTGAAAAATACATAAAAATGCAAATTTCCCTAAACTTCATCTTTGGATGGACTGAAGCATAAGTGAGAACTTCAACAAAGCTATAGAAAAAGATGACAGGTCTGAGTTTCAGAAATTTAAGACAGCAGTAGGATTAGACACTTTGGGTTGTCTTCGCATACATTTCTTATGGGAGTTAATTCCATTTGACATGCAAGACCAAAGCAAGATTACAGAGGCATAGCCCCATGGCGAGGTGTATGCTGTAGCTAAAAGCTGGGATTTGAATAATTGTGCAGGCTTACTCCAAGAATCAGGCGAGAACAGAATGAATGGATTATTACAAGGAACTTTGTACATTTTTAACTGCTGGACTTAATAAAATACCCTGTGTGTAAGACTGGTATTATGGTCCTTTGCACTCACTCTAGTTGAAGTTTGTGGTAGGATCTATCAAATAGGAGAAAACACAGAAGCTGTTAAAAAAGAATGTGCAATGAAGGACTGGGCAGGGCTGTGCCCCACGCCATCTTCTGAGGGAAGCAAATTTGGAGAGCTTTAGTTCAAAATATTCAGGCCCTAAAAAGTTAAAGGGAATTCATTTCCTGCATAAAAGAAGGTTGAAGGAATATAAGAGATTGGATCGAAAAAATGAGGGAACAAAAAAAAATAGGAAAAAAAAAAAGGGTGAGTTTTTATTTCACTGTTTCAGCTTGTTAGCCAGATCATTTATTACGGAGAAAGATTACTAATCCACACATCATTTTTTTTTTAAATTGACCTCTTCCCTTTGTGTCTGTGGAAGCACTTGTCTGTAAAAGGAGGTAATAGCTGACTGCTCCTTAGAGTCAGTGATGCTTAATTAACTGTCCAGTGAGAATTATTGAAATACTTATATAATTCTTATTTAGCACTCATTAAAGTGAGGGATACAAATGCTGGACAATGAGAGGTTCAGGAAGGCTTTGAAAAGAGGGAGTTAGTACTCTAATAGCAAAGAATTATGAAAGCCTGCCCATTAACAGTAATAGAGAAGACCTTTCATTTTAAAAGTCACTGACTCAGATCTGGACTTATTTGATTTTTTTTTAAAAGCTCCTTCCTCCAACCCTCCAGCAATAGACGATCTCCTGCCATTGCTACCCCGACTGTGCAGCAGGTGAGCCAAGGAGGGAACTGGAGCTCCTCTCCTCCCTGTGCCATTCCTGTGGCTGCTCCACCCACCCTCCCTCGGCTGGTTTGGCACAGCTCCCACTCCCCCAGCTGCCCCAGAGCCCCCCAAAATTCACCAGCTGCTAAGAGGCCCCAACAGGCACAACAGAACCAGTGCAATGATCTGTACCACATCAGTATCAGCAAAATACATGGGCTGCCTTACAGCAGGACTTTCCTTGCAGAAAACACATCCACTGTTATCACTGCATAGAAACTGCGTCTCAGGTGATTCCCATTTTACCCTCAAAAAGAATGTCCAGTTCATTTCAATGGGTGCTTTGGAAGCATGTGGTGAATATCCTGAATAATTTGGCAGCTTCCAAAATGGAGATGAAGAGGCTGCTGGGTACTGAGTAAGGGTGAGATTCAACCCCACCTCTAAGTTACACTGTAACAGGCCACTGTACAGAAAATGGACTAAATTCATCACTACCCTTTGTGAGATCTTCCAAGCGCAATCAATCTCTTCAGAAAGAGATGGCTAAAGAGAATTAATTAGCCCAGCTTCAGAGGGCTTCTTGTTGCCCGACTGGGTTTACAGAGGCCCCTTGGATCAACAGTTTGTCCTCAGAAAGTTTGCCAACAATAAAGAGCAAGTTCGCCATCGCTGTTTGGAGGCTTTGCAGGTTCATTCCCCCACAGAAGGTGCGCTGCATTCCTCTCTCCAATATGGATATTGTCAAAAGTTCTTGAATCTACAGGAATTCACTTAGAAATGAAGCTCAGATATCCTTTCTATTCACATAATGATTGATGAAACACGAGGGAAAATAAATTGAATTATGTTAAATCTCCCAGGGAAACATAATTAAGCTGTAAAGCATTCCCTTGAAATCCTTATAGCACTCAGGCTGTGTCTCCTACTACATGATCAATAATAATATTAAAGACAATTATTTTGAAGGACTGGCATGAACTTTCAGCTTTTGCTATGTTTTATACTATTAAAAGCTAAGGATTTGCTTGGCTCCTATATCTGTGAAATCCTTCTATAATTCCAGCACAAGGTTTCTAATGCATCGTGGCTGGGACTTTTTCCTTCTTTCTTGGTAACTAATGCAGCTCTTAATTCTAAAATCTGTATGTCTGTGTATAGTTCAGCATATGACATTACAGAGCCCATACTGAAGATAAAAAACATTACACCCTCACCCTAAATCCAGAAGCTGGCCAATTGCATGGATTATGCTGGTTTCAATCCCACTTCAACTGGAATGCTAAGCATTAAATATCTGTACATGTCAATTTGATTAAATGACCACCAACGTGTGCCTCCATCACCAAATCGAAATGTGGCAAATGTTTCCAGTTTTGCCAAGCAGAAGATGAAGCAAGAATCCTGGGAGAAAAATCATGGCAGACATCTCAAAAAAACCTGGGGATCAGGAAAGAGTAGGAAGGAATCGGATTTGATACTAGAAGGAAATAGTACCAGCAATTTTCCAGAGGAATTTTGTCATAGATGGAATATGTGGACAAAAAGGCCTGCGAAAAAGCTTGGTTGGTGAACCATGACTCTTATTATTGCAACAAAATTAAGTAGACAATGATTTTGTGTTATTAATACCTGCACATAAATATAAATAATTAGTGTGTCATACACATGTATTTTTAGTATATATATTTATGAATACATATAAAAGACCATAAAGATATCCTGGTTTTAACACATCTTGACCAGAAACATTAATTCAAATGCAACTGCAAAAATGACATAAAAAGCAAGACAGTTCTGAGCAGCTCTAAAATTCAATCCCAGGCACCATCCCTAAAGAGTGACCAAGACTTTCATCAAATGTCATAAGCTCTGAGCTGCGGATTTTTTCAAAGAGAACTCTCACTGGGCAAACAGCTTCCAGTTCCAGGAACACTTGTCAAGCTCACGGGTATGGAAGTGAGATGGACTTCTCAAATGAATTTGAAAGTACATGTTACAAAGAACACAAAAGGCTTCCTCAGAAAGCAGACACTGGATTTGGAACACTAAATACTATTATGAAAGCATCAAATAGAGCAACAATAATTAGAATACCTTGGTATTCTGGAAACTGCAACAATAAGTGTAAGTAGCAGGATCCAAGATGTAAATAAGTCTGGTGTTTGCTTGTTCTTTTAATAACAGAGGTATTGAGAAGGCACATTTCAGACCCTGCAGAAGAAGGCTCATAATTTCTCCACAGAAAGATTCATAAATGAGTTTCATCCTAAGAAAGATCAGAGTAAAATATACGAAGCAAGATGACATAATGGGCTGTAGCTTAAATGCAGCCCCCAATGGCCCCCTGTTCTGCAAACCAGGCTGTGGGTAATTGAATGTAAGACGAAGCAAAAATACAGAAAAGGCCAAGCTGGAGAATAAAAATGCAGCGTGTGTAACAGCACCGAGAGGAGTACAGCTCTGTAGAACTGATTAATAAGAAGAGCAGTGAACAGTACAGAGTGGATTTGCAGAGATTAGAATGTTGCAGGCTTTGTCCAAAAGATTGTATAAAGTTCTTATTGGTTTTGAATTTAAATAGGGTAAAATTTATCTAACACTATTAATGCTTCCCTTTGACCTTTAAATAGCTCTTGCCTCCACCCCCAAAAAAGGACACTTTAAAGCACAGTGTGTTTACCCTGCACTATTTCAGACCTCCTGAACACACGTGTGTGCATGTGCACACGGCCTCTTCTCCTCCTCTGCGCTGTCATAGGCACTGCCACGGCCATGGTGGACAAACTGATTGACACTGGCAGCCAAAACCATGAGGACACACACTTAGAGAAACCTTTCGAGTCATGTTTCTGCATTAACAAGGGCAGAAATTCCAAATATGAGACAGCGTGAGGGGAACTTGGTATTTTTTGTTTCAAAGCTCTCACAAACACCCCAGTGGATCCGGTGTTGTAGCACGTGGCAGCTCCACCTCGGAGAAGTTTAAGTCAGCAGTAAGACATTTTTATAAAGACAGGAAACATAAAAATGGACTGGGCAGTAAAACAGAGAATAATATCCAAAAAGCAGAAAACTACAGGCAGCAACAGGACACCGAGTGAAGGCAGCAGCATCAGAAAAATACAACATTCATGACAAGTTAATGACAGAGACTGTCGTTACAGACAGAATTAAATATTTAATGGATAGATTGCGGGAAAGGCACTAGAATGCAGATTTAATTCTGTGGTTATAATGCTGCTTTCAAGATGTCTCTGAGGCAGGACTACCATACATCAGCTACTGTGTTTTGGGGAACATGCAGCTCTTCATCACAGGAGATGAGGAGTTGTACTCAGTCTGGAAACACTCACAGGAGCTACGCATGGGGAAAACTGGTGGGGCTTATTTTCATCAAGGTGAAATATTTTCCATGGAGTTCAAACCAGGAGAGAAAGCCACAAGGCCGCAGAGTGTTCCTAAAGCCAAAGCACATTGGGACTAGCTAAGACAAGACATGAACATATTTAAAACCATCCAAACACTTCCAACGTATAAACACATTGCCAACAACAGAAATGCTGCTTTTCAGTCCCCAGCCTCCTGCCACTGTGAAGGGGTCAGACAGGATTTTTAAGATGCAGCCATAGCAAACTGGGTTCTCATCTAACTTTCTCTGTCTAAAAGATGGAAATTAGACACCCCTCTCCCTGTGGAGCCTGTGGAGCGGGACAGGCAGAGAACAAAGGGAATCACCCTGAGGAGTGACTCTGCAGAGCTGTGAGGATTCCTCTAGAATGTGGTATTTGGGAGGAGAATCCCACATTACACACACACCCAGAAAGCTGGAGAGTTGGTTTAGGCAAGTCTCTCCTTCAGCCAGCCTTAGCTGGTGCTCCTCTGGGCATTTTGGATACCTCTGTGAATTCCCCTCTGGAGTTCGAGTAAGTTTCAGGCTTTGGAAAAAATAGACATAATCTGTTTAAAAGGTAAAAGATTAAAGAAGACAATAGTAATTTTAAATGTAGGTTTTCCTGCCTCCACACTTGCTCGCCAATGGCTTTTCCTATATACAAAGCTGACCGAAGGGAGGGGTGGGATTGAATAACAAATTGGTGTGATACAATCACATCACTCACAATCATATAATGGACTATATCCCAATTTTCAAAAGGCATAAAGTATCCTCATTAATACGATAAGTGCAGCAGTCAAATCAGTACTATGATTTTATCAGGGTTTTTGACTGTACATGAATTAGAATATAAAATGCATACAGAATTTTTAATGGGAAGGCTTTAACATTCTATGAATGTATTTCTTACTGTCATTTACATCGCATTAAAGTGAAATTCCACATAAAAGCAGAAAGAGAATACTCTACATCCTAAATTACCGTTTTTCATAGTTGTCATGTCCACATACAGGGAATCTTATTCACAAGCTGAAATAGTATCTTAAACCTGAAAAGGGTGCGGTGTTGCTCTGTTTGTTTGGTATGGCTGGCAAGTGGAGCTGTCACACAACAAGGTCACATGCTCAGGATGGCGCCTACGGAGATTTTTTTGGGAGGTGCAATTGTATTCCCTGCCTGTGCTACAACAGGTTGCTAAACCCTCCACTTCCCATTCTCAGCAGGGCACCAAAACCATTACCACATTTAGAGAGATGTTGTTACCGTCTTCTTTTAGCTCTTTTCCTTTTCCGCCTGCCTTTCAGAACATTAGTTTAAAATAAAGTTTGCCAACAATTATTTTTCTTCAAACCCAAAGGGATGCATTTAGTCTTCTCTAAGTATGCACTACTTCTGTATGCATTAAATTTTACCATGAAAACTAGCAATATCAGTTTTTACAATCTCTTTGCTCAGATCCAGTAGTTTCATGCTGCCTCAGATTTGATTAATCTCAAAGAAAAAGAGGCTGTAAACTCAGATTTGTTTTCTACTCAAACCACCTGGCACAGACCAAGCCATGTTTCTGACCAATATATTACAGCTGGTCTGAATTCTCCTCCACTCCTCAGTTCCTTCTACAGGAACAGCAGCCACCAGGTGCTTCACACACAGGAACCCCAGAAACTCTTCAAGGAACATTGATATCCAGACCTGGATTTCTTTCCTTGATTAAAACAGGTCTTTAGCTGTTTATTTACTTATTTTTGTGATGTTCTCAGGTTGACAAAAGCACCACCAGTGTGGGATAAGCTGCACAATTCTAGGGCATACCTAAAAAAAACCAAAGCTGGACTTTAAGTAGTGGAAAACCATAAGGTCTTTTTTTCTGTTCTGTTCTAATTTTCCAAATATTGAATCTTAAATTTCTGTTTCTGCTGCCTCCTCTCTCCACCCCTGAGATGCACATCCATACTTTTTTCAGCACATTAGTATACAAATACTTGGGGGGAGGAAAGATATGCAGCATCTAAGCACCTGGGGAAAAAGACCAGGAAATATTACGGGATTCATGATAGAAGCAGCCACAGCTTCAGCTGCATCTCCTGCCTGTGAATTTACAGGTACTTTCAGGCCAGAGAGCAGCAAATATCAGCACTGCTATATTCAGGTTCTAGGAACCATTTATCCACGCCAGGGCAGGAATGGTGCTTCTTGAAAGAACCACACAGGCTGTTGCATATGATCAGTGCCGGTTTTAGTGCTGCATAAATCACTACAAGACTGGGGCCTTTTATTTAGTCAATGCAAAATAAAAAATCTGTAGGAAGCGATACCTCCTGCAAGGGCCTTTTTGCAGAACAAATGCTCTGCAGCTCAGTGCAGAGGAGATGGGGAAGTGAGAGTGGTGCCTCTGCCTGAATGTGCCAGGAGCAGGAGAGGAAGGAAGGAAGGAACTCCCTCCATCCTTTTGTCTCTGTCCCCAAGTCACTGCCAGGCTGCATGTCAAATAATCATCATTTCAGCTGCTTTCTGTACTCTGTCATATTGTGCAGTTTTCATCAGCAAGAAGTCAAAGTGCTCCTAGCAGCCATGTCCCACAACTGGGAATGAGGAGTTGCAAAAATCTACCACTGGCTAAAGAGCTGCCATCACAGGTTTCTTAATCTGCCTGAATTCCTGTGTGAAGGTCTGCAAGTCCAGGTGTTACTCTGCTGCTCCGAGTCTTTCTCCTCCTTGCCAAAATCCATGTTGAAAACCTCATTTCTATTACCCCTCTTGTGGCCTTTTTTTTTTTTAAACCTCTACTTTCTATCCTTCCTAATTCCAGATACTAGAGAATGAGAAAATATTGCGAGTAACTTGGGGCAAATATTTTCAAAATTCATTCTTCTGGTGTTTTCTGTCAGTCCTGTAACTCCTTAATGTTAGCTCCAGGTTATAAGCCCCGATCAGGGCATGGCATTACTGAGCATCCCACAGACAACACTTTACCCAGTCAGCTTTCACCCTGCTACAGCCAGAAATTAAGAATATTCTGATTCTTGTGCTATGAGAAACCCATGCAAAACCCAGCATATTTCCATAGATGCTATGGCTATTTAATAAATGAATATTAATCCCACAGGTGTCCCCTTTTCCCAAGCCAGGCAGGAACCCTGCACTGCTGTGGCACTAAGTGGTGTGGTATCAGTTTGCAGTATCATCTTTGAGGTGAGATATGAAACACAGGGCTGATCTCTAATCCTATTTGTGGATCATGGGTATATTCTAATAAGTGTCAAGGCTGGCAGGCGGCACTGGATTTAATGCTGACTAAATCAGCTGCAGTTCCAAAACCTACTTTGCTGTTTCCCATGTATGCAGACATGATCACATCCAGCTCTAAAAGTGCTGGAATGTTGCAGTTTTTGGAGGATACTGCCATGGTGGAAGTGCTGCATTTCTCTCCAGGTGAGTTTAAACCCCCACACAGAGCCAGGAGGGACAGGACCATTTTCATTCCTGACCTTCTAAGGTAAGCAGTGAGACAAACCCACTCAAGCCTAGATCTGAAAATTATGTTTGTGCTACTAAAAGGGTTATTTTACAGCTTTTTCGTGCGGAAGATACATAAATATTGAACATTTCATGAGACAAAGGTACAGAAGCAGTATTTTGTAATTTTAAATACAAAAAATACTTTTTTGTCTTTTGGCATCTTTCACTTCTTCCTGTGAATGCCTTTGGCTCTAACGAGATATAACAAATGAAATAAACATGAAGAAAAAAGAAAATCACAAACAAATGGGTAAAAATTGTTTTTACACATTAAAAAAATGTACAGGAAGTTGATGAGTTAGTCGGTTTCTATCAGAAATTCAATGTGCACATATGAAAAATCTGATCAGCTGTTTGCATGTAAGAGATATGTGAATCCTGCCTTTACTTGACATTTTCTGATTAGGATTTTAGGTATTATTTCTGATGTTTTCTCAGATTGACATCCATGGTCTACTTTGATAATGAATACCCCAAGAGAGCACAGAGACAAGGCTGGGTCTCAGAAGCTTGGAGCATTTCAATCAAAGATGGTTTGTTAATAATAAAGTAAGAAAAAAAGCCATTTGCTTCTTTTGCAGTGACTGCAGCGCTGACCCTCTCTTGGTCCTGCTAGGCCTGTCTGAGCAACAGCAGAGTTCAGTGGTAATTAAAGCAACAGTGTTGTGAAAAAAGTGTGAATTACTTTTACAAGAAGACTTGGATGTTGCTACCGACTGACAAAGCACAGCAGGAGAACTCTGCTGGATATTAAAGAGCCATGGTAGTCACTATATTGTAAGGTGGCTTTGCAGCACAATGCAAAATTGTGACTTTTCACAAGTTTATACCACAGGAACCATTTGAGTTATCGGCTTAAAATTTAGTGTGTTTTATAAGGAATATAGCAGACACCATAAAGGTGTCATGCTTGGTAAAATCTGGTCCTGTTTAAATTATGTAGAGCCTAAATTCAATTTTTACCTTTCAATTATGACTTCACTGGGTAATTATTGCAATATTACAGCCTGAAGTGTTGTGCAAAATTACAGAAAGGGCTACGTATTCCGACATCTCTCAGCAAATTAGTGCAGCATCAAACAGCCTGAATTTCCATTCTGACACTTTCAAAACTCAAAAGCACAGCACCGCACATTTTTGGCATCGCACAGAGAATTATACCAGGTATTATACAGCAGCCCTGTACTGTATAAATACCTTTTTAAGACAACACGGTTGTGTGAGGCAACACAAAGGACCACTTCTGACAAATGCTTCACCATCTCAATGTTTCTTCTATAGTCACTGGGAAAAAATGCGTGTTACAGCAGTTTATTTTCCTGTTAGGATGCAGTGAGAGCAGAGGACAGATCCTGAAGCTGGTTTTGTGCATATTCAGACCCAGTGAAGACAGCATGTACAAATACAGCCATTGCCATCATTCCAAGAAAATAAAGGTTAGGACTCAGCCTGTTAATCCACAGAATAAAGGGAGAGAATCTTCACCACAATGGGATGGTGCTGTCCTTCAGGGTGTGATAGGATTGGATTCGATATTCAGGACAGGGGGCTCCAAATTAGCTTCCAGTGTGAGGAATTTACATAACCAGCAATATGACATTCTCATGGTAAGATTTACTTAAGAGCTTGAAACAGCAAATAAGGATTTTTCTAAATATTCATTGGGTTCCTATTTTGAACACTCTTGGCCTTACTTTGAGCAGTCCAGCTAATTTGCAATTTACACAAAAATCACAAAGAGGGGATATTTACTTGCCTGAACTTTCCAAGTGAGGCTCAGCACTTTTTGTCCCAGTAGACAAAAGTCCAAAGGAATTATGATAATCCACAGTCTCATAAAGAAACTCAGTTCTGTATCTGGTGTTATCCCGGGGGTAGAAGCCTTATTGCCCCACAAAAAAAGAAATTCTTCCTTCCCAAATTTTTGAAAGACATTTTTGGTGCGTGCTCTTCGCTGTTCTGAGGAATAAGGCAGAGCCTGAGTGTTCCATTGGGAAAATGCTACACACACATTCTACTCTGCACTCCTGGGAATACCCCAAGACAAACCAAGAAAATGCAGGACATAGAGTTGGAGGGAGAGGGACACAAGAAAAATAAACATTCTCAAGGAACTTGATGCTCCTTCTCCAGTGTATGTTCAATGGCACCTAGACAATGAACAGCAAAAATATTTCTTAATGTGATTCTACCTGATTTTTCTGGATTTTTAGATAGGTAACATGTAGCCTTTGTTCAACTCTATCCATGTCTCTCAAATCTTAGGTGGCTCTGAAGACCTGATACAAGTCCTCTGTGCTAGGAAAAACAGGAAAAACTTGGTAGGATTCAGAAATATTGTTGAAGACAATAAACCTCCACCTAAAAAACTCAAATGCTCTGTACAGAAAAATGATCAGATCTCCAGCATCAGTACTGTAAACACAAAAATACCAAAACAAATACTAATGAAACTAATCCCTTTGACTGCCACTGACTCCTAGGCTTCCCTGTTCTTACCCCTAAATAATTCTGTCCTCAAAATGAAGACTCAGAGCAACACTTTTTGACTAATTCACAGTTAACAAATCCTGAGTGTCTCGCGAAACAATACTAAATATGAAAAAACCCTCACTCCCACTAGCATATCATCTCTTTCTTTACTTTTCATTCAAGGCAAGCTTGATTATTGCAATGACCCAGCAAAAGATTTGATAATGTGCTTAATAATAAACATATAGTTGCTCATTTGCTTAAGTGCTTTGCTGAGTGAAGGTCAGAGTGCATTGAGCCTTAAAGGATGAACCCTTTTTCCCACCCTGAATACAACCGAACTTGTAGGAAAAATGGATTAAGTCGGAGCACAGCTTAGTGCTCGGTTTAGGACACCAAGGCACCTCTTTCTTTACTGTAACACTGTGAAAGGCACAGAACCTGCACCTGAAAATAACATCAAAAGACACCACTGCTGCCCTTCTCCCCGACAGATGGGCAGTCTCCAAATTACACATTGGAGCCATTATTCCGTGCTCATATTTATGAGAAGGATGGATTGTGTAACTAAGGAAGGGCTTGGTGTGGTGGTTTATTCCCAGCCACAGTCACATGGATGGGTTAGGGCACAAGGGGCTTAAAACCCTTGTTCTGCCAAGAAATCTGTGTTTGCTGATTTGGGGGGAAGTCGCTTGTGCTCAATACTTGCCAGAAACAGCTCATGGAGGAAAGGTTCCCTTGATACAGGAGCAGCCCGTGGAGGAAAGGCTCCTCGTGGGACACTATGCATGAGCAAGAGCTGCCCAAAGTCACACGAGCAGCCACTGGAAAGCCCAGGACGCTGTGCAGAACCCAGCCAGGGAGCAAAGGTAGCGACAAAGACTTGGCTGCTTTTTGATCACGTTTTAGATCCTCCCCTCACAAAGTGAGGAAAAATGCAACATAGACGAACGCATGTGACCTGTCAGTCTGCAGCCCTCTTTGTCAAAGGGAAACAATGACAACACAATTAAGTGACAGCCCCACGCTAAATACACTGAAATGAAAACAGGCTGTTACAGCCTCATTCCAGTCACATTCTCCAGCAGTGGGTTTATCACTCCGCAGTACTGCTCGGCTGAGCCGTTATTCTTTGCCTGCTTTTTGATCAATTTTACGGTTAACCTGAGCTTCTCTGATCAATCAGATCTTTAGATATTCATAAGGCCAACCTCAGGAAGAGTCAGAAACCTTAATTTAATTATTATCCAGCGGGTCCATATGAAAAGTGGGCATATAAAAGCCGGTATTCATAGTAGTCAACTGTTTTCTTCAGAGAACAGTATTGATACTGCGTGACCTTTACAGAATAGAGAAGTAGCAGAAATACCTCTGACTGCTGTTTATGTGTAGACACATATGGATCCTGAGATGTTGCCAGGCAGTTCATATACCTCTTAAAGAACTTTCTCTACACTTAACAATTCTGATTTCTCCTCAAGTAGGGAACAAACATTCTTTTTTAATCTTTTTTTCCCCCCATTTCTAAAAGAGTTTATGATAGTGTCCCCTTGTCTCTGAGCACCATAACACTCTGATGCTAAAAACATCAAGTCCCTATACACAAAGAGCTCTGGCAGAGGTTAATCGTGAACTCAAACAATGGCACACTTAGATTCAAAGCACAGCATTGAAACCTGTTTCTATGCAAGCACAAGATGACCCATACAAAAGCAAATTTTTTTCCTAAGAAGCATGTGGAAATGGGCACTCCTAACATTGAAATCAACTCGAAAAGTCAGGCAGAAAAAGCTTTCCAAGATAAAATTACTTTACCTTGTAATTCCTTTCAAGGACAGAGGTGTATAGAACCAATCCTGACAAGTCCTGAATCTCTCTCGAGCAGTACTAACTGTCTCATGTTACTTTTAAGTTCAGTGTTGCCTTTCCCAATCCATCAGCATCAGCCCCAGAAGCAGAAGAAGGAGGGGAGGCAGGAAAGATGAAACAACAGAGAACGAGAAAGTCAAACCAACGCCTTTTGGGTACAACGCTCGTGGACTGAGCAAAGAAGGCTGAGAGCCCGCGGCTGTCCCACACCTTGGATTCCCTTATCGCAGGTAGCACTGAACAACACAGGGACAAATGGCCGTGGAGAATATTAAACCTTTTCCTTTCTTCCTCAAAACAGCGAATAACCCCAAAGACTGAAGTATGAGCACGTGACTGAGAAAGCAATTTGTTAAAATGACACAGCAGGTTAGGAATACGTGACCACTGAGGTCTTTCCCCCACCCAACAACATGTACAAAAGTATGTTCCTAACACACAATTTTTAAATAGACACGCTGAGAACACGGGGGCTCCGGGTGGCATTCCATCACTGCTGCTGCACCTTTTAATTAGTGTGTAATGAACACACTTATCACCGACACCACATCTTTTATCATGTTAAACTGTTGAGACATTCTGCTCTAACCATCAAAGACACAGAATAGCTGCAGCAAACTGATCCCTCAGCAAAGTCACCCGAGTAAAACCTGTGGCCATTTTACTTGCAATATTCCCCTGTAGTGCAAATATTGATGGCTTCTCAACTTGGGGGACTAACACAGAAAAAAACCCAAAGATGAACGCCTAAAAGAGCAAAAATAAAGAAATAGATGTCTCTTTCAGCAACAGATAAGTCTGAGTTTTTTTCTAATATGAGCTTTACCTCAACACTGACTTCGTGAGCTAACAGTAGGACTCATAGAAAACCTCAAATTCCCCAAGAAGAGATCATGCCTTTCTCTTACATTACAGGTAAAATAGTTCAATTCTCACCACACTCAGCTCAAAATATCACACCATAAAAAGTACATTTGATTTTAAAAAGTATATATAGATTTTTATAAAATAAAGGTACAAGCATTTAAGTAAATTACAGTCTTCTGGTGCTCACAAATTGCAAGATGTGCAAGCAGATACAGGTGAGTTTAAAAGATCACACAACTTATTTTTATTATGTCATGTGTCACCCTAACAGGATGATTTTAACAATTACATGTTGATGTAAATTAACACCTGTAACAGCTGTGTTTCCAACCTGGTTTTGAAGTGGGATTAAGGGACAATAGGCCTTGTGTATGCAGGACCTCACGTTTCTGCCAGCAAATAAGAGTCTGTTCACCAACAAGGGAACAAAATCAGAGTTTGTGTCAGAGGCAGAGTGCCTGGGACTGCAAGAGAGCAGCAGAACCCCAGTGATCCACAACCATAGGAGTTCTGTCACTTCCTGTAGAGACGCTGCTGTTGGTCTCACCACTTGGGTGCCTCAGCTCATCACCTCATTTGCCTGCTGTGGCCATTTAGTGAGATACAGAATGAGGCACAAAGGGGTGGCAAGGTATGGGGGCACCAAGGGAATAAAAATTAAACGAAGTTACAGGAGGTTAAACAACAGAAGTAAGTGTATGGCACTGTCTACACTGCTGTCCTGCCTCTGCGTGCATGAGGAGGTGCTGGTTCTGACAGAGCATCCCAGGGCACTTCCATGTGCAAAGCTGTGCCTTCCCCCAGAGGAAACACAAAACTCTGCGTCCTGGCACAGCTCAGAACACCAGTCCTGAGCTACACCAGTGGTGAAACCTCTGTGTGTGGATATGCACGTGAGCTACAGCCACGCAGACTGAGAACGGAGAAGATCACACACACAAATTAATATTAATATTGTCTATTAGGATAGCCATCAAATTATAATGCAGAATGAAGACTACTCCTCTACCACTTCAGACAGACAGTTCATTTACTGAGAGAGGCTCTTAGTGCGAAAAGAAGCGCAGAGAACAGCAGCTCCCCTCCTCAGGGGCACGAGCAAGGGTGATTCCATGGCAGAGCAGGGGCTTTACCCCCAGCTCCCAAAATCCTCTGTCTGCCTCCAGGGCAGGGCACATTACTGAGCAAGCAGCACAAGTGTTCCGTGAGAGCTGTGCTTTTAAAGCGCTTCTTTTGTCCTGTCTGCAAGATGAATGCAGTTCGCTGAAACTAAGTTTCTTTAGCCTGGTTTCTACAGGTATGGAGGCTGGCAATATCTGCAGCCAGGCTGTGCAAGGTACAGCTCTTCAAGGTACCTCATATACTGGTGTAAGTGGTGAGTAAAATCAGAAGAAAATGATGACATTCTTCAAGAAACAGCTTTAGGTCCTTGAAAATGATTATTTCGGTTTGCCCGCAACTGTAAAAATGAGTTTCAGATAATAGCTTTTCTTTTATATAGTAAATGATAAATGAGCATTTAAACATTGACTCATCCACCAACGAAGATATAAAGAACATAAAAAGTCACTGTGCTAACAGGGAGTTTGAGAACTAAAGTCACCTGATTTTTCAACCTGGTGATTACACCATAAGGATGTTCATTTGTCTTTACTTCCACTCCTGTGTTCCAAAAAGTATATATATTTCCACGAAAGACAATCAACCCTTTTAGCTTTGGCCATTTATATTTCTGAGCTAACCCCCACAAGAGCCTTCTGTTCCAAGTTCATGGGTCTGTTATGACCATAAAGACAATAACTGCAATATTCTGACCTCAGGATATCCGGAGAGAGCAAAAATACTAAAAAGACCCCTCCACCAGTGTTCCCCCTCACTCAGTACAGGATTAAATACCCTGAGAAAAAGTCCTGTGAAAGTCTTATCCACTTTGATTACCAATAGCAGTTCACACAATCGACTCTGCCTTCGGTCTACATGTGACAGGAATGAGAAGGAAAATCATTACATTGGGCCCAATATTTTCAAAAGGGAGGAGGGGAATCCAAGCCAAAATATTAAGAGTATGTGAAGGGAGTTTTATGTTTAGTAACACGGAAGTTTTCATTTTTCCTAGAAAATACCTCTCCAAAGCTTTATAAGGCATATTAAGGTGAGACAATTCCAACCACACAGAGTTCACATCATACCAACTATCATTTAACACGTCGGCTGAATTTTAACATTTCACAAGACAATCTGTGACCACGGTGAGTCACAGGTATAATTCCTTGTCAAGGTTTTATTTCCGTTGTCTCCTGCATCATGAAAGGAAACCACAAGTAGTAAGATTTTACTGTGCTCCATGCACACCCATCATACATGAGGTTTTTGGAGGCTTTGGGCTGGGTTGGTTTGCTTAGAATCAAAAGGAAAATTACTCAGTGCAATAGTACAGCCTGCGTTTTACATCTTCTGTTTCTTACCTTTCCCACTGACCTACCACAGATATGCTTGCCCAAAGTATATGCAGCTCTTGGAAAACAAGTCAAGATCTCTGCTAATTTTAGCAAATATGTATTTTCAAGTAAAAGCACACTTTTTACGTTCTGTTCGTCAAGCTCTTTGTCTGTTTCCTCCAGTGGATTCCTCCTACTCAAATGCTTGGCAGACACACAATATTGCTGTAAGTTTTGGAAGTGCCCCATATATAGCAAACAGTATAATAACAAAAATAAACAAACAAATTAAATTATGCAGACATTTAAAAGTAGAAATTAGTTTATAAAAACACTCATGGATCTGTTCACCGGAATCTTTCAAAATAATTTGTCAGTAAGGACATAAGAAAGTTATTTGGTTCAGGGATGTGATTTTTTTTTCTCCCTCTCTATTGACTGATGGATGAAGAACACTGAGCTCATGAATTTGGTGAGACTTGGTTTCGAGCATTCAAAACCTTTGGAAAATAGTTGGCTGCAGCTCTGTATGGAAGCCACCACATCCTATAAATGGCTTCCTGTGATCTGAACGCCAAAATAAAAACCGACCAAAGATGCTGGAGAGCGTGAAAATTAACAGAGGTTTCCAATCTCTGGCATCCCAGCAGTCAGAGAGCAACTCCTTAATCAGAGTAAAGCTATAAATGAAGAGCAGAGTAAGGATGAAAGGGGGCAGAAGCACCGTTCAAAGTGGAACGTGCTCTTTAACATCCACATGGACACTTTGTGCCTGCAGCTGAACAAGTGAGGCACGTTTGACAGCAATGCAAAGTTCCAGCTCAGCTCGTCAAACCCCTTCTGCTGCAGGACCCGACTATAAAGGTGCTTATAACTTTAATTTGGGCCAAAATATCCTCAAAACTGTGTTTGGTACAGTTTAAGCAAAACCAGCAGGCTTGTTTCTCAAGTGCTATTTCAGAGCAAACACTGATGTTACAAATAAAAGAATCTCCCTAAACCCCATCTGCCTTTCACTCCCCAAAAGAGCTCCAGCAAAGGGAGAGCTGGCACTGAGCACAAGCAAAGCCCCCTGGAATTCCTGCCAGCTGCATCCCTGCCTCACCAGCCTTCAG
Source organism: Callaeas wilsoni (assembly GCA_013398955.1). Classification (NCBI taxonomy): domain Eukaryota; kingdom Metazoa; phylum Chordata; class Aves; order Passeriformes; family Callaeidae; genus Callaeas; species Callaeas wilsoni. The sequence goes on from VWPU01016798.1 coordinate 203,538, forward strand.
TGGTGGCTTTTCTTGCCTTCAGAGCACTTAACTTTGGGCCCTTAGCGTTCCTCCAACATGGGGTTTAAATGCAATATCCCACCTGCATTTGGGAATCAACAGCCACCAACCCCACCAGCTTTCCAGCCCCAGTCACTCCCACTTTAAAGGATGCACCCTGAGGACTGACATACATAATTCACGTTCTGGATCACAGTAACCCCTCGGAAACCTCCTGTCTCGGCTGTCAAAGAAATTGACCTTTCTCAGTTTAAAGGTGCTTTCTCATAGGAATCCTCTCGAAACTTAAAGGTTTATAACATCCATCCAAGAAAAACAATATCTGAACGTATTTTGGACTCCACTTCTGGACTTCAGAATGTATTCATTCCTCATTAGTAATGTTGGGGCTGCCCAAGGTCTTCAATCACTATGTCCAAAAAATACATATGTACCACATCTTCTCCACAGAAATTCAATAAAATAAATACAGTTAATAAACAATTCCTCAAATAACAGTCTTTAAGAATTCCTTGACATATAACCCTGCATTTCAAGCCCTTAAAGTGAGACAGCTTCCACACACGGCCTCCACACACAATGTGAGCCACCAGACCCTTTCACTGAGGTTCAGCGTTGGATGTAATTATACCTGAAACCTCCATTTCCAAAATGCTGAGCTTTGGAAACTTCTGCTGACTTTGAAAATAAGGCCTAACTGTACAAATAAATGCACCCAAGTCTCTGACTGCTCCCCTAGCTACATGGTTGTATTATACATCTTACCCCAGGCATTACTGGGGAACCACTACTAATAACAATAAAACACTATCAACAATTATAAATAAATAAATTTCAGTAAGACTGTGCATAAGCTACCTAAATTTTACAAAACTTAACCTGTTTTTTTTGTTTGAGGAAGCATGGGGAGAGGAAGTGCCTCCATAGAAAGGAGGTCGGAGATACACTGCAGGCACAACTGTATGCCTGATTGACCTCAGCTTTCATTCTCCAGACATACAGAGCAACTTCCAATTCATCACAGATTCTGTTTTGCACAACTGAAAAGGCTGCATTTTAAAAATTAACTCTTTATCTCAATAAAGGACTTTCTACCAGTTGCAAGTTCAGAGAGACTTTGACAGATCTTGCTTCATTTGCCACTTTGGAAGCTTAAAAAACAAAAACCCAGCAAGAAAAAGCCCAACAGATAAACAGAGCGTTATCACACAATATAACAAAAGTAGTTTATATGTGGTGTTCTTGTGTCTCTGCTGAAGCACAAGGGGGTTTCCTGGCACTCCTTTGACTTCAGAAGATATCTACAGGTGTAACTTCTTTAATAACATTATGGTCTGGCTGTGCTAAAACCACTCCTCAGCAAACTCTTCCTTCTCATGTCACTTTTCAAATAAATATTTGTGACACTTATTTTGGATATTCTCAGGTTCACTAAGCAAACATAGGATTCTTTGTCCTTTATTTGTCACAGACCCTCTCCCTAGTACACAAGTTGAAAAGAACTGCAGGATGAAGCCAGGAGATTGTGAGAGCTTTCAGCTGAAGCTCTCAAACACAGACTACCATTTTAAAGCTTTTTTTTCTCTTGAATATATTTGATCGAGCCAAGCCACTAAAACTGCTGGGTCATGTCCATCCCTAGAAGCAGCACGTTTCTATAAAAAGGAAGTATAATTTGGTCAGAGAACATCAATACTGAAATCCACTGCCTGGGTGAAAGGCTGGATCTGCAAAGTCAATGGCACAAGTTCGATTGGCTTCTGAGGGAAACCATCCCAGGTTCCTCAGGTGCCACTGAGCTTTGGGCTCTCAGAGGGGTAAGGAAATGGCAAACACTTTGTCTTTCCTTCCACAGCACTGAGGGGCAAAACAGACTATTCCTGTAAAAGCCTGATAAATAAAACTACCTTTTTTTTTTTTTTTAAAAAAAAAAGACACATGCTGTATTGACAGAGTAGCTACAGGTACAAAGCTGAGTTTCCACGAAAAATACAACATTTGTTTTGTCAGGGTTTGTCTTTAACGGTTTTCCATTTCCTTAAAACAATTTAAGCCAACCAAACTGGTTAAAAGTTTCGGCAGTCCCATGAGTGAGTACTAGCCACACTTAGTTCCCATACAGTGGCCACCAGAGCAATTCAACTGCAAATTTTCAGGGAAGATGCTCAGAACAGGGTCTTTGCTTCAAAGGCATCGTCATACAAAACATTCCCCACAAATTTCACAGGCCGAATTCATCTTGAAAGACCATCTGCAAAAGTACTCTGTATTTTTAGGAGAAACTTGCAAAACATTAAACATCCATTACCTACAGCAGCAGACACTAAAGCGAGGTCTAGCAGCACTGAGCTGCTTCCTGTGCTGGGATGCAGGATGGAATCCCTGTGGTTCGGTGGAGATGCACAGAGGAAATTCTCTCTTCCAAACTCGCAAAGAAAATGAAATGGTGGAGAGTGACTGCAACAGGGGCAGTGTCTAAGATGTATAAAGGTTTAAACAGCTCCTGTACCGTGCTTTAGGATAGCTCACTGCCATCTCTCAAACGAAAAACAAAAACCACGTCGTGCATTCTTACATTTTTGCTAGAGAGCTTCTTGTCCTTGCATGAGGCAACACCCAGGTTTCACCACTGAACTCAAGGGCTGTAAAACCCAGTCACTTCTTTAAGTTACCAAATTCGGTGTTTCAGAGGGGTAATTGTGTTTGAATTGCAGTACTGTAGCGACTACAGTGTATTTTAACAACTCTTTAGCAACTCCTGTAGCATCCTAAGTGTTGTTTACACTGAAGACCCTGCGCAGGTGTGGACGGGATCTGTCACAAGGATGGAGTAATTTATACAAAAAGAGTGGATAAAGTAACAGAAAAAGTTACCCTGAAAGTCTCTGTTCGTCTCCAAGGAGGGAAGAGGACAGAAAGCAAAGGTACAAGGAAGGAATCTGCAGAAGGTGCAGAAAGAGGAAAGATACAAGAACGAAGGTTTAAAAATTCACTTGAACTGCTTTTGGATTACCAAAACAACCATGCAAAATACACAAACATTTGTCATTTTCCTTACACTTCCGTGTAAATTCCTTCTGCCCCAGACCTGTCTCCCCGCATGCATTCATTCTGCCATCTGCTCTGTCTTTGCTATTCTCTGTCCATCCCCAATCCTGTTCTTCTCACACAGACTTCACTTAAAGTAGGTCTGAGTAACACCCAAGCAGACAGAAAGTCTGTGTATGCTGGATTTTGTAATATTTTACCTCTTTTGTTTTATTTCAGTTCTTTTATTCCCTCTTTGCAAAAATGTACATATGTTTCCATGCATGTAACTCTGAAAACTCAGGTCTTCTGACTTTAAATAAAAAGATCATATATTTTACTAGTTTATTCTCCTATGTGATTGTTACTCATTCCTGGAACTGCAGCTATTTGCAGCTGTAAATATTTCTTCCCTATAGTTGCTTAATTTCAATGACAAATTTAAATTAAATTTACATGACTAAATAAATGGCAATATTAAAAATAGAACTATAGAGTGATAAAAGCAATGTAGATATTTTAGATATAACACAAAGTTTTTAATTAAAACTCAGAATCTTCAATTTGCTCCTAAATAAAACAGTAACCTTCACTTGATTGATTCTAGGAGTGTTGCTGATATATCTTGTTATAGCAGCATGAATCACATATTAATTAACAATTGAGTAATTAAAATGTTTTTATTCTTTAAAGATATTAGAGATGGAGCCAAATATCTATCACAGACATGCAAAATTTATGGTATCCAGCAATGAAGGAAATTTAAAACAGGAAATTTAGTCTGGCTGGCTACTACATACTAGGTGTGTTTCAGCTTACTTTTGTTCTATAATGGTATGTACAAAACGAGTTGATTTAAGATAAATCTGCTGTTCAGGAGGATATTTCTGATGTAATCCTTACAACTAAAGGTAAATGAAGCTCTTACATGTTTACAGGGAATCGACCAGTGTTTACAGCTTCTGTCAAGCACCAAAAGCAATTATCTGCGTGCAGAACTTACCTGTCCAGCTCTGCTTTCCTGTCTCAGAGCAATTAAGAGAATTAGAATACCTCAGCAATCCACACGTGAGTTTTCCTCACACACATCATGCTCAAACCCCCCTTGCTCATGCCAGCAACACACACTGTCACTACAGCCACTAAAAACAAACTAATTTTATCATTTCTGTAGAATGAGTAGACATATAGAATGAGGACACTGCTCCGGGCATGGGCTCAGCCCTCAGGCCAAGCACCAGCTGCCCTCAGGAGCTGCCGCCATCTTGCACAGCCTTCCCTCCCTGCCTCACCGGGGGTTCTCCTCCTCCCCGGGGACCCTGGCTCTTTTCAGCCTCGTCTCCCAAACCCCTTTTCCTCACCTCTAAGGTTCTGTTCATCTGCCCAGGACAGAATTCCACATTTTCCGACACGCCAACTTCCAGGAATCCCGGGTTCCAACCTGCGCCAACAACTCCGTGCCCTGCGCTGCCTCCTCACCTTGACCTTCATCGCTTATTTAACCTGTTGCTCCCTCTGCTTTTCCTTATATTTCTTTTTTATTTATTTTCTGTCATCTTTATTGTTACCCTCCATCTCAGAAGCTGCCTTTTACCTGTGGGTGCCCAGGTGCCAGCAGGGCTGTGAGGGCAGACAGGGGCTGTGAGGGGCTGCCAGGGGCTGCTCCCACCGGTTCCAGCCGGTTCCAGCCGGTTCCGGCCAGTTCCGGCCGCCCGGGCCTGGGGTCCCCCTCACCTCAGGGGAAGAAAGGGGCTGGAAAACAGACAAAATGTCTACTCCCAGTGAAGTGTGAGGGGAAACAGGTGAGGAACTGCCCTGCAAGACCAGAGCAGAGAAGATGGGGTATGTGTCTCCAAATTTCTTCAAGATTCTTGACCAAAAACCCTCTGGAACACCTTGACAACTTGCACATTATACTGCCAGTGCTAAACTTCTGGTGAAAAATACATATGTACATAAATTTATATGTCACACCAAGGAGTATAAAGAAATACAGGTGCTGTATATTTCGGTACACAGATTCTTGCAAGTGCTGGCCACAACAACAGGGATTTCCTTGAGTACCCACACATATTCTGGCTTATGTTAATTCAGTGGCAACTTTACTCTTACTCCACTTTCTCCACCAAGTCAGATAAAAACCCAGCAGCTCTTTCCTACTAATCAGGAACTTTAGTATTAAATCAGGATCTTTAACACAAGCATACTTCAGACATTCCCTAACAGTGTCAAACCACAGTGCATAATATAATATCAGTATTTAAACCACCATCCCAATCTGGGTTGAAAACAAGGTATTTCTCCGTCTGTGTAACACCTTTCATTCCTCCTCAATGGGAAGAGAATGGCTCAACTGCAGATCACAGATCTTAAACAACCGGAGTCAAGTTGCAAAAGCCGGTGTTAGCAGGTCAACAGTTTGAACTCCTTTCTCTACACATCTCCACTTGCCATCAGGTCAACACAAATATTTAAGGGCTGAGCGCAGCTGTGAACAAAGCGAGCCGAGTGCTGCTGAAGGGGCACGAATCCTTCCCCCTCACACACCACGGCAAAGTCCCCAAAGGCTGAGGCTACTGTCCCCTCTCCCTCTCAGACAAAATCCACCTGATGGTGGATCCAGCCTGCAGGTCCGACAGCTCCGGTGTGTCGTTTCAAATTCTTTCAAAATTCCTCTACAAGGCTGACTCCATCTCTCTGTATTTTCCGTAATACTTCTCAGCAGAAATTTAAGTTTTATTCCTACCAAATCTTGTTTCCTACAGCCTGATGCTTACAGAATATTGTTCTGGAAATAGAGCACTACAGACTAGTCAGATACTGGAGGACCAGTTGACACAGAGACATCTGACTTTGCCCTTAGGGCACTGTTTGAGAGAAAGCCTTACCCAGTACATTCCCAGCCTGGTTCCAGCTGCTTGTCCTAACTCAGCAGCACATTGCACGGGCTACACAACAACCAAATAACTCTGGGATACCCGAGGTGTGCCTAGATAAATATTTCAGTGTGACTCAGGACTGGTGTGGAAGTTAATCTGGAGGATGCTCTCAGGACCATACCCCAAGCACTCTGTTACTTCTAAGACTTGACTAAACATTCAAGTAAATACCTGCTGAAGCAACAATTATAATTCTTCTTTTTCCCTGACTTCTGATCAGCCAAAGGTGAGTAAGAAACAATGTCATGTATCTTGTTCTGCTTTAACAACAAACCTGGACTTCGGGCTCCTGGAGCCAAGGAGAAATTCCTTAACTTCCACCAGATGTAGAATACATATTTTCCTTTCAGGGCAGCTGCTGGAAGAAACGTCTGACACTAAACAGCAAATGCTACCACAGACCTGATTTCATCCAGTCCCAGCATCCTCCAAAAAAGGTAATCAAACACTAAGAATGCAGAGGATTAATGATCACTGACCAATGTTTTCATACAGGATCTGGGCACACTCATGCCATTACAACATTCAGCCATAACAGGAGGAGGCCAC
>VWPU01016798.1:215052-285284 GCA_013398955.1 Callaeas wilsoni
GCTCACTGCAAACCATCTGAGGGAACGTGGATTGCAACACGACCAGGAGCACGGCAATCAAGAACAAAAATTAGGTTTAACATACACACACACACACACAAATCAGAGCTACTCCGGACACCGAGATAATGCAAAGTAACCTTGCCAGAAATGAGCTGCAAAATACCTTCATTTTCTCATACAGTGAAACCCTGATAAAATCACAACTGTTAAGGTCATACAGTATATCAGGTGGAATCACAGTCTTTAGAACTCCATTATTAATGCACACAACCTCACAATCAAAGAGGATAAGAGTACAGTTCCCAGATGCCAATGATTTGATCCTATCTTATTTGGCTGTTTACATTTAAATAATGTGGCCGTATAAATTTAAATAATAAGAACCACCAACAGATGGAATGCAGGGGAAAAAATGTGCCTTCCATGAGACCCTGAACATATACTACACGGTGCTTTACAATTTATTTGAGCAGAGCTCATATAAAAAAAAAAAAAAAGGAAAAAAAAAGAAAAAAAAGGGGGAAAAAAAGACTCATTTCTTCTGCCATTATGGAAATAAAAGGACTGGTGCTTTAGTTCGTTGCTAGCACTGCCAAAGAAACATGCAGTTCTCTAACCTCCAGTACAATGTACCCATAAGGTACCAAGCATCAAAGCATATTAAAAGATATTAACTGCATATTTGCTTATGAACAAGATAAAAAGCTGTAGGGCCTCCAGGTTCTCAAGCTGTGAGTGGAACAGCTTTGCAATTTGCCTGCAAAACTGCATTTTGATCTTAATGAATATAAAATGGCTGCCATTAAAAGTAAAACAGATTATTTCAGGTCTTTTAGGGCCCATAGCTCTTTGACGGTCTTGGAGGGGCACTATGATCTTTCATTAAAATCTCACAGCAGGACTCCCTCACCAGCAAATCAAGCCTTGCAGTCGAGGAGATTGGCTACATTTAAAAGTAATTTTCAGAAATCTACACAGATTTTCAATTTGGTAATGAAAGCCATAAGAGAATGCAGGCAGCATTTTGTTGAATATTGTTCCTAATCCAGTGCTCACATTCGTTAGAAATTAAACTGCCCCGTAACTACCAGGCTGATGGCAGCCTGCCATTCACGCTCCGCTGTAAACTCCGGTTGTTAATGAGGAGCATGTGCTAATTGTTGTCAGCGTCCCTGCCATACATCCCTTCCCTAACAACATATTTTACCTGCTGAAAGGTGCTACCTCTTGCATCCCGTTTGAGAGAACAAATCTCAGAACGGTAGGAGAAAAGGTTCGACTTCATTTTGCATGGCATGAAACTAAAAGGATGTGTTTTAACATCGATGTCCAGACCCTCCTGGCACTTGGTCCTGCATTTGCTACTCCTGCATTAACACATCAAGGTAAGACAAAGAAAGGTGTCACGCACTTCAGTGGCAAAGGGAACAACAGAGGCAATTTCTCTGTGTTGTGAGCCAAGCAAGGGATGCAGCTCCCAGTAAAGAGAAGTTGAAAGGTTTGAAAAGTTAAGAGTGATCATATCTCTCATTATTGCAAACAATGTAAGGGGGGGGATTAAAACAAAACCTGAGCTGGAGCTGCGAGGAAGCTGGATTTGGACACAAAGATTGACTCTAAGTTAGTCAGAGCTGATGACTGTGCTGCCCTCAGGTGGAAGGTCCTGTCGGGAGGGGGAGGCCTCCTCTTGTAATGTAAACCCAGAAGAAATAAAAATAATTATAATAATAAAAAGAATAAAACTGACCCTTAGTGGCTGCAACAAACCAAGATTCTCAGAAGTGTGAGCAAGAAGGGTTATAACACATGAATTCTGAAATACACCAAACGTGAATTGAATTACAGCAGAAGAGAACAATTTTCATCTCCTGAATTGTAAATTGGGTTTGTTTCCAGTTCACATTTGAAATGTGAGGTTGATGCTTGGCTTTTCATTTTGTTTTTTTAGCTGGGGGGATTCTGACGGGAAATACTGACTTGAAATAAGTCGCAGCTGATTGAAGAGCTCCACCACACACCCGTGTGACTGACACACATCCTCTGAAGCACATTTGGTATCAGTGCATCGCGCAGATTTCCTTGTTCCAGTGCCACGAGCGACAATTCCCGATATTGCTGCACATTTAAAATTATTCAAATCAGTTCTGTACACATACACAGGGTCTTTTAAAACAAACAATTTTTTTTCCATGTGCAGGAACAATCTGGAAGGAGCGATATTCCAGAGGGTTCTGGCTGGTAAGGGACAGCCTGGAGAACTTGTTTTGTGTGTTCCTTCCTGAGGGGGTTTTAAGGGGTGCACAAAGCTCCCCCAGCATCTCTGAGGTAACGAGATCCTTCTTTCCTCCAGGGTAGCCTAATCAGGATTATAGCATCCCTCAGATTCCTCCAAACGGAGTGCAAAGCACAACACCAGCACCTTTGGTTTCAGAACACGCATGAATGATTGACCACCACTCCAAGTGACTGGAAACACTAAAGATGAGGGATCAGTCCTCTCTGCTGGAATCTGAAATGGTAATTCTTCTTTGCCATTTTCTTCCTTTCTTTTTAACTTATTTTGTTCCAAGTTAGTTAGAATACCTATATGTGTAATATTAGAGATTTCTCACCAGCTTTTGGGTTTTCACCATGTTTTGAGCACAGTTAAATTTTTCCAAAGCAAAAGACAGCAAACGTGGATGTGCTGCAGGTTTGATCTATTTTTTCACTTAGCTGAATTCTGTGTTTCCTAATTCCTCCTGCCACACACCACCACACTGCCTGTGACAGCAGAATCCTCCTCACACCTGATGTTCCCTCACTGTAAATACCATGGGCTGAGGGATGGGACATCAACTGCAGCTAACCCATACCGGCCCATGGAGCAACAAATCAACTCCTTTTCCTTTCTGCAGCTGCTCAGCATCCAGAGCCATCTCCAAAGTTACACTGCAGCAGGTGGCTTCCCATTAAATAGCTTTAAACCACTCCTGAGCTGGTTCCAGAAGTACAACCCAGAGCAGGATAAACACTGACGGACCAGTACCTTTGGGAATTTTACCCTGTTGGGTCTGGCACTGCTCATTATCAGTCTTAAAAATAGTGTTTTCAACAAAGGAAGAGTCACACAAATAAAGTTTTATAAGGTTACCTTTTAAATAATTGCCTTTAAAAAAAATTTCAGCACTTCCTATAAAAATTAGCCTTTTTTTTCCTCTCAACAATGCTTTTTTGAAAGGAAATGGACCTAACTATGTATTTGCAATCTTTGTTTTCTTTCATAGAAAGCATATTCTAATTACTATTTGTCACAGTCAGCAATTCCTTTTGGGAGACTTAGAAGTGACTCCTTCTGCCGTTTTTACATAAAGACAAATAAAAAAAGTGATTTTTTGAACGTCTGTGTCACATTCTGAAATAATTTATTATAAGAAATATATAAAATATTATCTTACCATAATAAAGCAAATACATTAATTAGATTAATTTTCTCCTGCATCTTCCTAAGCACAAAACCTGACAGTTTAAACAAGGACTACATTTTAGCAATGACTGAGTTGTTGGGAGCTTTTCCGCCCTATATCTGTTCTCTAATCCCTCTAGCAGGAGCTTTCCATTCACACATTTTGCATCCAGATGTTACTGCTGCTTGTGGCACTCGTGAATTAGCCCGGGCCTTTGAATGCTGTTTCACATTCCTGAGGAAACAGGCCCTCCTGAAGAATTAGCTGTCCTAAGCATAGTAGCTGCAAGCAGAGAGGGGGAGAAAACAGGAGCAGGGGCAGAGGGAATGAGGAGGGGAAAGTCACATAAACTTCTAAATAAGAGTCCCACATGGGGAGAATTTGAACACCACAGAGAATGGAGCTAATGAAGCCGGGGTGCAGCAGTGCCTAATCAAACTCAGGTTTTATAAACACCACATTTCCAATTCCTTCTTCCACATCCTTCACAATGCTCTTGATTGAGGTTTTCTCAACAGCCCCATCCAGAAGGAAAACAGCACGAATTTAAAACTGAGCCAAGTGTCACACACAGGATGGAAACCTGATCCCACTCAAGAGCATGGCCAAAATCTGACTTCAACAGGGACAGAATTTTTTGCCCTAGAACTTGACAAAAGAGAGATGAGAAAAGTATCATATCAAATGTCATTGAGACGGAAAGTGTCCTGGAGCTGAAAAAGACTACAAAATAAGCAATTGGTTCTTATCTCACCAAAAATGGCCCAAATCTGTCCTATATTTTTATTCTCTGGCTGAAACAAAACAAGAAATCCTAAGTTCACCATCTTGATGTATAATGGTGGATATTTACACAGAATATGAAGATCTGTAGTTAAATCTGTTGGACCAACAAAACACAAAATACTTTTTCTGTTTGATCCGCTGTGCCAAGGGGACCTCAAAACCAGTCAGGTCCTCAGATTCCAGAACAAGGCCAAGGTCCACAGCCTGCAGCAGGGCTTAAACTCACTCCCATTCCAAAACATGAGTCCTTCTGCATGCATTTCAAAACTGCTTTTTCTTCCTGCAGACAGTCTTTTTTCTCAACCTTATCTATTATTCACAAAAAGAATTATTTCTATAGAAGCTAATGTTTCTTTTCCCCAACTTTTTCTGATCAAGGTGACTTATAAACAGCTGCAATAAAAATGCTTAGGTTTTTTTTTTCCATACAAGAGCATCCTCAATAATGTTTCAGCGAGAGCAGAGAGGCTAAAGGATCTGTGACATTCATAGATTTCACCCCTGCAGCCATAAAACCCACACTAGCAATTTCTTCATTTGACCAAAATGAATGGTCACCACAAAAACAAATGTAAGTTTGGTATCACTGATTTGGCTGAGACAGCTTAGGGGCTTGAACTTAATAGACTTCCTCTGACAGATTAGGATCTTCTGGTACGTCTGCATCATCCTGTCACAGCACAGAGCCAAGTCCAAACCACAGGCATGGCACTGCCCTTGATCCATAACCTCGGAATACAAAATCACTGGCTAAACAATGTAATGAGACTCCCAAGGAAATACTTTTGAAGACAGGATTCATTTTACTTGGTGGTGTTTTATAGAGAGGGAAAGGGGGGAAAAAAAAAGACAATTAAGCATTAAGAACTGATTGATGCTTAAACAAAATGCCTAACAGTGAAAGCACATTTCTATATTCCAAAGGACCGGGCAAAGCCATCCCTAAGAAGGGATTAACTACTATCAGATGATATTACTACTGGATTAATGGTGTTTCGCATTCACTATATTTATATTAAAAAAAAAAATCTCTTTTAAGGAGGATATAAGTGATTTGTATAAAACCAAAAAAAAATATTATTTTTAGAGCAGCATGGTGGATAGTATTCTCTTCATTTATACATCCTTAATTGCAGTAATTTTTCCCCCTTGGTCTGGAACCAAGCCTTGCATCACAAGTCAGTTGTTCTGAGAGCCCCACAGCCCATGGAAATAGGAAAGCCACGTATGGCTCCAGAACCGATGCTTCATGTTCGAGTGGATATTTTAAGCTGTTCTCATTTTAGAGAATTGTTTTAGTAATAAGTATTCTAAAGGTGGGTGATCATTTTACTTTATTGCTCATCATTGCTGACTGAAATATTTTTGCCAGATGAAGGTAATTGCTATGACTGTGTTACTTTTCTAACCTGTTTGGTCTATTGTACCTCAGATATTCACAGTGTGAGATTCTGGATCCTCATTTGCAAAAAAAAAAAAAGTCACATTGTTGTGTGCTCTGGCCTTAATTATGTAAAGCCCCTATAGATGTTATCCAGTTTTCTTCCCTGCCTATCTCATATCTACAGAAGGATACAGGCAAATTCCAATCTTAACATACAATTGAGCAGATGACAAAATCCAACAACAAACTCAAATGTTTGTGTCACAAGTGACAAAAAAAAATCTGCCTCGACCAGAGCCAAACCATTCAGGTGAAGTTTTTTTTAAAAGGATGCAAGGAGCAACCATATTCTTATTCACCATTAGTCACTACCAGTCGAAATTATACATTAGAGGCCATTATTTGTGGAGACATCCTCAGGATTATGCCCCCTGGAGATGGAACACAGGTGTGTGCTCTCACAAAGTCCTGTGTGCCTGAAGGAGACTTTCTTCAATCCAAACCATAACATAAGCACACTAAACTCGCTGTTATAAATATTTCCCATACTATCCATTACTATGGATATTACTTTTTTCTTATTTCTCCTGCTACCCCAACTCAGGGATGCTGTTCTGTTTTTTCTCGTGGTTATCTGAATGCCATGAACTAGAAATGTGGTGCAGAGGAAATAATCACAACAACCAAAAAGGCAAACCTCAGACTTCCTTGCGATCCGTGCCAGGCTCCAGCCACACACAGCGTGGCTAAACCAGGGTGGTGGAGGATGCATTTACCCTGCATTTACCCACTTCACTGGGGTATTGCACAACACAGCTTCTGCAGTGATTCACTCTCCAAATATCTGCCTAGCCACCTACTGCAACTGTTTTAATCTCGATCCCTAGCAGGTAGGACTTTAAATAAGCTTTTCTTCTAAAATATTTCCATCAGCATTATCTGTTATTAAAAAAAAAAAAAAAAAAAAAGAAAAGAAGGGTAAAATAAGATTTCTTACAAAAGGTAATTAAGCAGTATAATATCATAGTAAGTGGAATGAACAAAAAGGAGTTGTACTAAAATATATGCCTTGTGCAGTAGAGGACTGGTGTTTCAGGAGATTAACAATTATGATCACCAGTCCTCTTCTGTTTCTGTAATACTCTACACAATCTTTTTTAAATTACTTTATTAACCTTTCCTCCTAGCACAGAAGTGCCCGATTATAGACAATATTTCAAAATCATCTGAAGTGTAAGTGTGTTTGATTTGCTCAGTAATTATTTGTCTACTTTATTACATTGACCAAGCACACAAGCTCCTTGACCAGTTTTATTTCAAGTCCAGTTAAGAACAGGGTCGGATCATTTTGTGCGATCGCTCCCTTCGGGCCCCGGAGCACCTGGAATTTCACACGGGAGCTGGGAACCTGGACACAGAAATCCCACACTTCCAGCCTGCAGGAATCGGTCTGTGATGCCATCTAAGGCTCAGGGGCCTGCTCACCCAGGAAAGGTTTGGTGCACATGCCAAAGAAGTTTGTTCACTCACTGCACTGCAGACCACAGGCACTGAAACACAGCCATGCAAATTTGCCTTTCTAAACCTAAAAGGGTGTAAAAATCCCTATATATTTGTCAATGCATGCACTTGGCTGGTAATTTATTCTGAACATTTCACACGAGGCATTACTGCAATTTGGAGCTGAGGTATTAGCCCATTACCAGCTCCACTCCTCTCTGCAGCCTCATGCTAAACATATGGTGGTCACAGGGAAATCTGCATTTCTTACAACACAGGCCTGGAGAGAAAAAGCCAGCACGAAAATAAAAAATGCAATGAAAAAGTTTTCCTGCTCTAACTTTGCAGCTTTGGAGGAAAGGAAAATAATATTTACATTTTTGTAAAGATGAAAATGCAATGAGATGAAACGCCGTACACAGTTTATTCCTGAGGGCCACCGCTAGGATAAAAGCATAAAGCCTGGGGACTTTGTTTACTGTCCACAATCAACAAATCCTGAAATCTCCATATGCAGCAGGTTTCTAAAGCTCTGTTAGTAATACTGTACATTGCTGGTCAACTCAGTCACCCATAGAATTACAGTGTAGGGTATGGATGCCAGTATTTTAGACCCAAACCGAGCATAAAAAACACAAAGTAAAATTCAGTGTCAGCACAAAGTTGACAGCGAATGATTATAACAGCTTCGAAGCTTGAAAAAGAGTGTAAATAACTAGGATCCCCCGCGGGCTCACTCAGCCTGCATACATAACAACTGTGATGGACAGCCACTGTGGTAAAGTACAGCAAAAAAAAAAAGTCACTCTGCAAAGATGCAAAAATTTCCCCTGCAACGAGCCTTAACTGTCACCTTTCTGACTAAATCAGCTACTTTTATAGAGAAAAAGTATCTATATTCTAAGGGGCACATTTGCAGTGCAGGCTGCTACTGGAACAGGTAAACCATTAATATATTTTTCAGGGCTAATAAGCCCCAAGAATTTTTATTTCTTTAAAACAAATGATTCAAAGCTACATCTTAGCAAGTCCTTTCTCTCAATTAACCCCAGTGTAGAGACAACTCAGACCACCAAGCTAAAGAATTTCAAACAAGGCACATTTATGAACCTAAGGATGAAAATACTCTCATCTACCAACACAGAAAAATTAGGATGCTTTTTTCCTCGGGACTTTTTTGCTCCTAGAAATGTCCACACACAAGGAGAATATGCACATGTGGTAATGGCTTTAAAGTGCTGGCAAATTGCAAGTGGGTAGAAGCAGTGGGTGCTCAGGCTCTGTCAGACCTGTGACAGCACTGTGATTATCTGATCCCTGCACAGCCCCTGCCTGTGGGCTGGGGGCGAGGTAAAGAGGAATGCACAGCCAACACCAGCATATGCCTGCAAATTACTGCATTTTTTTAAAAAATCAATTAGCAAGCCAGCTACTTAATTAACTAGCTCTTCCCCCCCCCCCCCCCCAATTATTTATTCAATGAAAGCTTTGAATTTTACATCTTAAACAGTGCTAAAACTTTCCCCTTAACCCATTTTTGGTTATATTTGCCTGAACTCAGTAGATGCCTTGAAATACCCGCCTTTAGTCACAGGACTATTTGTTCTGAGAGCTTGATTTTAATTTGAGCTAAACAGGAGCTCACAAATATGACAGAGCAGAGACATTTGTGATGATCAGGCAGTATCTAAGGGAGGAAGAACAAGCACATCCAGCAAAAAGAAAAGAAAAATTCTCTCATCCAATAGTATAAAATCCTAACTGTGAAGTTCATGGCGAGTTATGGAAAAAGAAAACTTCTCATCCTGCAAGTCACTAAATGCTCTCTTCCTTCAGCGAGCACAAAGAGAGATGAGTGTTCGACACTTTGCAGGTTGTGATCACCAATTTGGTGAATCAGACACGTAAATTACGTTTTTATAATTTTCTCAAGTGAGAGTCACTGTTAGGTGTCTGAAAATCCTGAGCCTTCTCAAAGCTGGCCCTCAGCAGAGGGCTGACTTCCACCCAGAGTTACTCAATCCTTATATTCTGGTGGTGGGTTTTGACCTTTATCGCTGTTTATTCAGAGGGCTGCAATTCTTTTTCCTCACTTCCAAGCACAGCGATATTCAAAGGCCATTTTGGAAAGCCAGAGCAGACACAAGTATTTGGTTTAGGCCACTTAATTTTCTTTGTGCTGTAAAATGTGCCATGTATTCAAAAAAATTGAGCCTGTGAGTGGTGGGATAGGTAAATCTTGTACAAATTTCTGCAGAGTTGTTTGTTGAGGCAAATACAGCTCTTCCCATGACCATGGGCTTGGCTGAAAGAGCAGGTGGAGGTGGGCGCCCAGTGCTGTTTGTGGGCTGCTAAACACACATTTGCTTTCGACTGAGTGACAAGGGACAAGCTGAGAGCCTCAAGTAGTCTCAAGCCGCACCTCAGCTTACCTGCATAAAAGTGGCAAAATAATTGCCAGCCTACTAAGTACAGCTTTTTAGCTGCTTTAGAAAGCAACCGGTTTTATAAGATTAAAGATCTGGAAGTTCTGCCCAATTTCACAATTTACATCCGACCTGGTAGAGTTGCTGCTCTGACCAAAAGGAGCTGATTGTTCCTTTTATATTTTACCTTGACACCACGACGCCAGCCTTAAGAAACTGGGACAAAACTCAGAGTGCATCTGCTTTGAAACCAGTCTTCCTAAACCCAACCACTTCCAGCAAGTTTAGCCCTGACTTGGGCCAGAAGCCTTTGCAAAACTCTTGAGAAAGAACACCAGGATACGGCAGCAGCAGAATGAATATTGTACAGTCGTATTCACAGCAAATAACTCTGAAAAGTGACGTTCAAAACTGTCTTTTGCTGTCCCTTCCTAGAAGTGACCAGCAGAGCGGCAAGCAGAGCTTGCCACACCAAGCGAAGCTGCGTTTGTAACCCCACAGAAAGCAAAAGCAAAACAGGAGATATTATTCCATAGCAGAATTAGCATAACCCAGCACATCGGAATATTAAAATTTAACAAGGATTTCAAACCATCCTTGTATCATCAGCAGAGAGCCATGTCACAGGGTTTTTTTATTGGTTCAGCAGGATAGGTATAATTGTATCAATATTTTAATGCTTGATGCATATTGTCTGTGATAAATTGCTTGCATAAATAAAACGCACCAATATTCAATTGCCAATGAAATAATCACACATTCTAGATCTTTATTATATCATGCATTATTTAATTACAATAATCAGAATCCTTTTGAAGGTAAAACAAGATTAAAAAGGTTTTGTTTTATTGGATCTATATATTTGATTTACACTTTATATGTTAGCTTTGCATTAAGAATTTATAAGGCATCAATTCAAATGGTGATATTACAAGAGTTTATTCCATTTGTAATTAGTGCAGTACTCTTAAAGTACTCTGGCTACAAGAGATAATATTTCAGTATTTTAATGAGCTTTTTAAGTATAATTGATGTAACAATCGTTGAATTACACATTTCTACCTGAAGAATAATGAAGGAAACATTTTAATGAGAAATGTAATCATTATTAGCAAATGATCTACTAAACTGCCATTTACTGACATTTAAAAGCTTAATAGCAGAAAACTGTATTTTTGTACATCTGCATCACTACAGATGATTATCAGCTCAGTTGCTCAGGCTTTCTGGTATAACTTCCCCTGTTAGATTTTTGTTGTTAAATTTAAGAAAAGCTCTCTTTTACGATTGTCAGCTTCCTCTGGAAACTATGGGGCTTGACATGTATACAGATAATTTAAATAAATTAGCCTCTTTTCAGCCTTCAGCATTTTTTCAGTATAAAAGGTCTCATTCTGGGGACTATTCATGCTTGCATCAGCTTGATTTTGATGAATGCCCTGTAACCTCCCTGATAGCACCTCAGACATGGCCATCCTGCCAAAGTGGTGACAGCACTGTGTGAGGCTATCACATTCCCTTTATTAAAACAAAACAAAAAAAGAAAAAACAAAAAAACCCCACCAAAACACAAAGCCAAATCACCCCAAAACTCCATTGATACATCAATATATTGATCAATTATTGCAGCATGGTACTAGACGTCATTGGTCCACCACCGAAAGGCTTAATTTAAGGAAGAAAAAAAGAAAATTGAGGCTCTACTCTGTTTTTTTCAAGTGGTGACTCAGTTTCTGAACAAAAATTGGGAGAGCAACATAAAAATAAACTAGTGCAGCATTATTTGTATGAGGTTTCTCTCTCATGACTGCAGCTCCCACTGCCACCCACAAGGAAAAATTTCACTTTGTTCCATGTGGGTCCTAAAAATTCTCCTTCCCAGCCTCTACAGGGATAAGAGTCTAGAGAAGGGGCAAAAGAGAATCTGGATATAAAGACAACATTTCTTTTGCTAATAAAACTCTATGCCAGAAATAATAGAGAGGTTTGGGAAAATCTACAGGCTAATTCAAGCAAACAGCACCTGACCACGAAGCCAGAAAAAACATGGAATTAGCCTCCTGAGCAGGAAGATCTCTGCTGACACACAACGAGTGCCCATTCATGACCCCACCCAAGGTAACTCGGCTCATCTCTGGTGCCTGCACGGCCTCGGTCTCTCTTGAACCACTTCCCCCGGTGTGCAGGAATGCACCAGGAGTGCCTCTGCCCCTGCAGGATGAGGGGACTGAAAGGGATGGACGGGAAGGGACGAGCTCCTAAAAGGATGCTCTTCACCAGAGGTTGCCCACTGATGTCAGGGAAGCTCTGCTTTCACACACAAGAAACGCAGGAGGACCTGCAGCTCTTTGCCACAGGTCAGGTTCTGCTCCAGATGCGAATCCCACAAGTGCCAAGGCTTTCCGATGAACTTACTGAGCTTTCCTTTATTCCCTCTCTGTCCCCAAAAGAAAAAAAAAAAGGCAGTCTCACTTGCAGGAAATTTCTTTCTTCTCACGACCAGAAAAAGGAGAGAGGCCTCCAGGGAACACGACAAGGAATTAATTCCCAGGGAATTCACACTATAGGCTAATCCATAGGTGGATTACAGAGGAAAGCCCTTTCCTCCTTAATGCCAAAAATCTGTAAAGGACACAGCCAGGAACTGATCACCAGCAGTCTTGCAAGGAGCTGCTGGTGATCCTCTGGGATCTGCATTCCATCTCCAGTCCCTGAGCATCCAGCACAATTGGAAACAGCCTCGGCTCTCCCCTTGCTCCTGCAGAACATTCCTGTACATCTCCACCTGGAGACAAAGCCTTTTAAGACTCCCCAGCATGGCTCTAGCTGGGTCTTCTGAGCTTTCCAGGACAAAACCAACTCCTGTTATCATTAAGCAAGGGCTGGAGAGACCTTAATACACGGACTTACCGCACAAAAAGCCTTTGTAAAAGTAAAACAGGTCTAGAAATTATACCATATATATATATATATATATATATATCTCCAGGCTCATAAATAAGACCCATTCTGAAAATCAGGTGCGCTGCTCAGCTGTTGGGATGATTTAAGTGAGCTACCAGGGAATATCAGCAAAAGTGACACAGAAACCAGAAGTGGACAAAGGTGAGTAATAAAACCAAGAAAAAACCTTGAGCCAAAAATATATCAAAGCCAGCTCCACTGATGTGTTTTCATTGCTTAGAGATGTAGTGCCATTCTCATCTGGTTAATTCCAATTCAGCCTTTCTTTGATATACCTTTTATAATTTTCAGTCTAATTATAATGAAAACCATTTTTCACTGTAATTTTGCAATAAAAATGTTTCCTTGTTTCCCATTACCCAAGAACACCATCTCACCCAGCTCCTGAGCATGCTTATGATGTGCATAGTGCATCTTCTCTTTCTTAGCATTTAATCTCTTCATAGTCTGCAGATGTCAAGAGGTTCAGATTAAGCTTGTTAAAGATCTGCTTCACTCTAACTCACTGATGATTATTTATTTAGCAGTTTTATGTAACCCTGTCATTGATAAGCACTCTATTAATTTGCCGAGGGACAAATCAACACCAGTTATTTTTCTACTGGCTATTAGATTCAGTGCTGCTGTTTGTTACAAACCACTTGCCAGTTAATTATAAATTATGGGTCCTCTTTGCCTATATTAATTGATATCTCCTCTGCCTTTGTAATACTAGACAAATAAATTGAAGGCAAGATTTATTAAGCAGCACGCGTCTTCCATCTCTTGATTAGTATTCTTTACTTTTTAAACATTTATACTTGTTTATACAGAGCAGTGCATTAGAGAACAGATCCTTGGGGTGTTTTTGGGGGAGACAGGAAGACTTATTTAACAGCTTCCCACAAATTAGATGGAAGTGACACATGGTTTAAGTTCAGCAATTTTTAAACGCTCCTTTTGATTTAATCAAGTCTGGGGGCACAGTGTCTCTCTGTACAGAGGCAGCATACACATATGTTAGAGGAATTGTGGGTGTGCAGGTATGTGAAGCATAATGCCAAACTCAAGTTCCCTGGTTTCAGAGGAATGCCAAACAATCACAGCATCACTGAACCCGGCCGCAGGAGCAAAGCACTACGTCACTGCGGTGAATTTGAATTTAACAGCAGCTCATTCCACCCCCCAACCTTTAAAGTTCACTGCTCTGCCTGATAAGGATGTGACACATGCATGTGTGCATCAGGGTTAGAAAAGGTTTCACCCTCCTGCCACTTGACAGGTGTCAGGAACCATTGATCCCAGAGATTACAGTTACATTCCAAACCTAATTATGGCCACTTTTTAATGCAATTAATAGCTTCATCTGCAGCGCCCCAAGTGTTTTGCTACATACCATGTTAGATAAATTCAAAGAAAGCACATTCCTGACCCTCTGGATGAATGCACCACTGTATTGACTGTTCACAAGCAATATCTCTCTCATTAATTAACTCTTACAATGCACTCATTAGTATGTGTGTGTGTTTTCTACCAGGCAGAACATCTGTATCACCCTCTGGAGGCCGGCTCACAAAGACTAACAGCACCGTGCCACCACAGCTCTCCTAATTCATGGAGGATTCCACAATCTCTGCCCTTTCCTGGTAAAAACACCCAGAAATGTGTGCCCACAGGCAAACTGGAGCTCAAGTACCTTTTGCAAGCAAATGTCTGAAAGTTACCCGACGTGGCTTATTGAAAAGTACAAAATTGAATTAATTATGGACATTGTTGCAAGGGACAACCTGGTGTTTGTATCAATGCAATGATCCCTTATCAGCTGGACTCTCTAAATACTCCATGAGGGTGAGGGGATCACGTTCCAGCTCTGCCAAGGTTCAGTGTTCAGCTTTGCCTCTGCAGAGCATCTCCACCCAGCTGCATCAAACACCCACCTGATGCCCGAGGTAAGGAACGGGTAAACCATTTCAAATGAAATAGGAAATGACCTGAACTGTTGCTGTAAACCAATTTTTTTCCCTCAGATTCACAGAAGTTTGAACGGCTTTCTTGTTCTATTTTCCATTTTCTTTCAGAAGAAATGTAAAATTGAGGCCTTGACCACTCAAGGTCATTAAAAATCCCATTAACCTTTTCACAAGGTAGGGCTTAAGTAGGGTTAATTAAACAATATTGCTTCACAAGGGTCTGAAGAAGCATTTTTCTTTCTAGTTTCAATAGATATGCCAGTAGGTTTGCATGCCTCTCACCAGTTTTGTTTTAAATTTTGGGTCATGTCCCCCCACAAAGGAAAAAAACCCCAAAACAACCACCAACCAAAAACCTGCAGAAAACCATGCAAGACCCCAAATTCACCGGGCTGTTAACATGCACCCTCAGGTTCCACACGTCCCACTGAAAATGACGCCCAGACACTTCTAAAAGAGACTCAGTGGCCAATTGAATGGTTTATACACCCTGAAAAAATGTTTTGAAAAAGCATTTGCACACTCCAGAAATACTCTCATCACTGTAATGAATTAAAGAAAATACTGAGTCATTTTCCACACGCCATAAATAACCATTTGCATTTATTCATTGCTGGGTGCTGGGAGCAGTCTCAGAAAAAGAACTCAAAGCAATGATAAATCAGTCATAAAAAGTGAGAGAAATATGATAAACTACATATTAGGCCAGAGAAAAATCTGCCATACAGAGCTTGGAAACTGTCACCATCCAAGAGGAATCTGTGACTTCCATCTGCAAGTGCCTTCAATCATCTTCCTCCACACCCTTCATCAGAACTCCCCATACGCATCATTATTCAGGAATTAGCAACATATAGAGATAATAATCCCCAGCCAGAATCACATTTGCAAGGTGGTTCTTTTTAAATACAACTCAAAAAGCTGCAAAACTCAACTTTTTCACGGGAATGCCAAAGTGTTTGCAGGCAGGAGTTGCAGCAGAGGGATAACGTGATCCTCTGTGCTGTCTGCTTCTCCCGAGCCACATGAAGCTGAGCCCTGTGTTGCTAAGTCATGGCAAAGCCACCTAAGAGCAGGCAGAAAAATAAACTTTTCAGTCTGCTGTGTTCGAGAAGTTAATTATGTAATTAATTCAATCAGACAGTAGCAAATTTAAAACATGACTTTTTTCTTTTTTTACAGT
Organism: Callaeas wilsoni; assembly: GCA_013398955.1. Classification (NCBI taxonomy): domain Eukaryota; kingdom Metazoa; phylum Chordata; class Aves; order Passeriformes; family Callaeidae; genus Callaeas; species Callaeas wilsoni. Next base: position 230,694 of record VWPU01016798.1, read on the forward strand.
GAAAAAATAGACAACAGGACTTCCTGCCACAAGATATCCCTGCTAACAACTTTGCTTTCTAGCCACATAAATGTCCAGTGTTTTCAATTTAGCTCATATAAGAGCAAAATAAACAAATAATGCTAAAATAAAACACATTTTTATCAGGCACAGATTTATCAGCGTCCCCACAGCAACCTTCCTTTTCCTAAAAGATATTTTGTATTAACTGGATTATGACAACAAGTGCTTCCAGCCCAACTTTGGGTGAGCTGGAAAAAGCCCCTATGTGTTTCTTGCTCTCACCAACCCCTTTAAACAGCCACCTTCCAGCACTGTATTTATTCCCTGGTCATATGAGCTGTACATGGATGGGTTGTCAGTGGCAGGAACATTTCCTGACAAAGTGACCTCAACTCCACACCATCTGGGCTGGGTTGTGACTTTAAAGTGCACTGATACCTGTCAGAGGGAATATACACATTCAAACCTACTTGGACAAGTAGTTGAACAAGAAATCCAAATATTTCAAGTCTTGACTTTGCCTGAGCTTGCATAAAACTGGTCCACACTGGGAATTTCAAAGCTGAGCTGGACTTACTCTGCATGTCCTTGTTCATCTGCAGTTGAATAAAGGATGTAAAAACTGTGGAAAGCCAGCATCTTTAAAGTGTCCTGGTTGGTTGTGCAGATACCCAGGCACTGCACACTTGCACAAATAACTCTTACTAAAACAAAACTTAACCCACTGTTGGCCAGGAATCCAACTGCTCCTCGTCCAGAACCTTTACAGGAATAACCAACTGGACATCTCACAGCAGCTGCCTGACGTTCTGCGCACAAAAACGTCCGTGCACAGAGAATTCTGACAGGGAGGGCAGCGAGTGGCCCGGAGCCACAGCCAAACCCAGCCTTAAATGCAGCATCAGGACACACCAGCTTCAGCTCTCACACCCACACCCATGTTCATACAACTGCATCCCACGTCACTATGAAACATTACCTGAGAGAACCCATATTTATGGAAAGGGAAGTATATATATTTTCTGCTGGAGTGGGAAATACGTCTCCTTTTTTAGCTGTTAATATTAATTTTATGAGTTCTGGGCCTGAAGATCATTATTAATGTCTTCTTGAGATTTAATTAACACTACAAAAAAATCCCCAGAAGACAGTTTTGGTGCAAAGCTTATTTTAAGCAGGTAAATTCCCTGTTTTTTCCTTTTTTTTTTTTTTTAAAGTCAGAAAGGGTGGATAAAAGACCTATAAAATAAATGCTGAGTGAATAGGACTCTCGAGCTATAGAACTTGTGCTGTGAAAATTCTACTTTGTCTGGCAAACACTATTAAACAGAAATCTATGAACAGCATTTTTTTTTCCCATTTCATACACGGGGAAAAAAAGAAATCAGATCTGACCCAGTGACTTCGATGACAATGGTGAGAGTCCTACTTTGTACAAAGAGTTATAAAGACAGAATTTTTACTCTTGGGTGGGCATTTTAACATTCCCAGCGACGGTGCTACACTCCTGGACTGGCTGAGATCACTCAGTGCAGCTCTGGCTGGTGGCACCAGTGACTGGTGTGTCACAGCAACCCTGACGAGCCCTCCTCATGGGTTTGGGTTGGGGGGGGGTGTTTCAGATTATTTCCAAAATTACCCGATATAATTAAACTGTTGTCAAAGTGTGGATTACTATAACAGACATCTGAATGCTGAATTTCAGCTTCAGGAGGACAAATTTCACACTTTTACAATAATTTGGGTCTTCTCCAATTGGCATTCAAAGCCAGGTGTCAGTGGTGAAGTGCCTGGAGGCCATCAAAATAACTGTGTCACCTTGTCCTCCTAATGATCCTTACACCTTTAATGTAAACAACATAAAAGCAAGTGCTTATTCAAGCAGGACCACTACATATGTTTACCTGGGACTGTTGTTCTAACTTGCACTGACTATAAAAAAAAAAAAATAACTGGCAAGAGAAAAAGAACCGTTCAACGCTACAGCAGAGCATCAAACTATGGATTTGGAAGCCTGGTGCCTGCTGGTGTTTCAAACAAACCCCAGAAGCTGCTCTTGGGGGGGGTCATAATGGCACATGCAGCCTATTTGGAGACCATTTCTTGTCTTGCAGTGCTGTGTGGTTCTCATTATCATGATAATATCCAGCATTTATGTGGCTATTTACATCTTTCACATGCCGAACCAACAACTAATTAATCCTCACAACACCCTGTAGGGTAGGTAAGGATTATTATCCCCATTTTATAACTGGAGAAATTGAGACAGAGGGGTAACAGTGACTTGCTGGAAGGCACTCAGCAAGTTCAAGGCAAAACTCAGATGAAAACACAGGGGTTGCTGTACCCCAGAACCCTGTCTCAAGAACCAGCACCTGATTTTAGAGCCACAGTTTCAGCCAAACCCATCCAAATATCCAACATGAGAGTTTCCATTAGGCACCCAAGGCATTTCAATCCTGGCATTGAAAGAGGTTGTGCAGGCTCAGCCTTGGAGCTTCAAGACCCCACTGGACAAAAACTCCAAGCTACCTGGTCTGATCTAATGGATGAGGAGCTTGCTTTAGGCCAGATGTTGGATTTAAGGGACCCCCTGAGCCTGAATCATCTGATTTTATGAAGCAGGCATGTTCTGGGGTGGTTACAAGTTTTCCAACACTCTTTTTCCATCTGGGTTCTTCCTACAGGTGCTCTCACCTCCACCTGGCCTTTGGCAGGCAACCCTACAGGCAGCACTAGGCCTGTGCCAACATAAAGAAATAAATGGAATGGCATCAAAGGCCAGTTAGCAGTGAACAAAAAACCCCATCTTTTCTGTAAACTATTTCCCTGCTTGTATGCAAGTTTAACATCATCACTAAATACGGGCTTTTCCATGAGAGAAGACAGCATCCAGGTTTTCTTCCAGGTCCACACTCTGTGTTAGAGGACAGGATAAGTTCTGTCCCTGTGCAGCCCCATCGTTGTCACCAGCTCCGGGTTCAGGGCCAAATAAGACATTGGCAATAGCAATATAAACCCTCTTGAAATGATTCTCTGCCTAAGGCCCCTCCTTGCTGCAGGATCACAGCTAAGGTCAAAGCTGATACTCCATCTCCTCAGCAGTAGCTGGTTGTGTAGAGGAGTTCAAGTTTCTTTCAGGGGAAAAAAGCAACAGTTTGAAAAACTGCTGGGTATCCTGTGGTTCCTACTAAAATGAAACCGAGCTGTTCGGGAACTTTTGTTATTTCATTCTGATGCCTAATGGGAACTGTTGGATGCAAAATTGTTTTAGGAATTGAGCCTTAAACATCCTTATCAACTCCCCTGCTCTCCTATAAAAGATTGTTTGTATCCTTTTGCATGTACTTCATCAAACAGAAGGAATTACAAGTCTCTAACTACTTGGAAGGGAAATTAGCAGCCACATTGTCAACTGGAAGCCAAGAGAGGAAGGTGCACTGAGAGCAGACAACACCAAACAGTAAGTTTTGCTTTCACAGACCCATCACACAGGTTAAAAGCCTGGTTCCCTGGTCACAGCCACCTCCCTTAAAAAAGAGGTTGAAAAGATGAATTGATGGTATTGGTTACCTGTCACCTGTGCTTGTTATCCCTCGAGGAGAAAACAGTGGGTAGCAGTAAGTTGCACCTGATATTTATAGCTGGTTTATTCCCAAACCTGACCCACACACCCACCTACAGTCACAGACTCTTTTGCACTCAACTGCATTGCCTAAAGAGTAAGGAGACCCCAACAAAATCCTAAAGGAGCATCTCAAAGACAGGAGTTTGTACAAAAACTTTTTTCTCCTACTTTTCTTTCTCTGTGCTTTTCCAGCAGCAAAGCCAAAGCCTAACCTGTATTTAATATTCTCAGAAGCCACATTTAGGAGCTCGTATTTATCCAGGCAGGGCTGTCTGTCAGACACTTGAGGGTTGCCTTGCACCCTCTGAGGGTCAGTTTGACCACCACACCCAGAACAGCTTCACTCTCCCGGGCAGCCCCACGGTGCTGCACCCCACGGATAACCAGGACACAAAAAGCTGGGCTTACACAGGTGGCAAAGCTGGTTTAGCAGCACTTCCTCAGGTTCAGCAAGAGCGCAGCAGGGTGATGTCAGAAGCCTTTTAAAACACTAAATATACACCTGTAGCAGGCTCCCCCACATCAGGGTCCACGGGGGTCACGCTGGTGATTACAGACAGCAACACAGACAAAGCTGCTCCAGCAAACCCTTTGTGAGAGTTATTAAGCTGTTGACAATATGAGAATCAGATGAATTTACCACTGGTTCAGTAATTGTCTTTCATATATGAGCAACCCCCTACATACAACTTTTATGATTCATCATATTTATTTTTTGTTTCCTCAAGCAACATCTTTTATTAGTTGCACACTCACTACAGAAATTTAATTTCTGCAAGAGAACAACAAAGCAGTTGATTATTATTATTGAGAATCTGGTACAACACAGAGTGAAATAAAATCTATAAGGCATTAAAATGACAGATTAGGCAAGAGCTGTATTCATTTACAAGTGTTAGAACATCATGTTAATGCCTCACAAGCACAACATAAAATGAAAATCAACTCTTTCATGCTGCTTTACTAATACTGCAAAGCTCCATGGAGCACAAACAGTAGTCCCTGTTAAAGAGGCACTGTCCTTTTGTAGTTTTTACAGGCAGTGGGTTTATCATTAACACTTGACAGAAAACTCTTACAGTCCATATTAGCCATAAACTTGACATTTCTACCACTTATGGATTTAAAGATGATTATTACCCATCTCTGCCAGACCAACTGTATTAAGTATATGGCTGTCCCTCAATGAAACTTTAAAATTCATGCACAAAACCTCTTTGGTTCAAAATGTTCATTAGGAAAGCATTCTATTAAAAACTTCACGTTTCAGAGTCACTGCAAGGCTACCATGGCCAGATTTCCATTCATATGAAAATCTGACTGCAGCTTTATTTACTCCCAAAATCTCTAAACATAAAGTGACAGGACACGCAAATAGAAAGATCTGAAATATTCACTTCACTCACACCAATCCCATCACTGGCAAATGCATTTAATGGTGTTCATATTCTTTTAATCATATTCCATGTTAGTAAAGTCTTGATTTTCTTGGACATACCACCATTCTTTTTTGCTTAAACTCATACCTTAGCTTCATATTTGGAAAATGATCCACTGCTTTGGAATATGATGCTGTTTGTTCGAGTCTCATGAAAAGGAAATCCATGGACTTTGTTTAGTAACAACCAGATGTACAACTTGTTCTGATTTGTTCCTCAATACATCCTCAGCGATTTTGTAAAACATTTTGAGGGATGTTTATACTCAAAAGGACACCTGCCACTCCTATAGAGAGCACAGCAATATCAGCACAAAATTCAACAGAGCAGGAAAAGGTTTTAATGGGCAGGAGAAACATTTTCAGATTTAGGTGGCTGTGACCACCAAAGGTGCCACAAGCATTTCCTGCCTGGAGCCATAACTTTGGATTAAAGACATCCTTTGGCCAGGTGCAGAGGGGCACAGGACAGGCCTGAGCCCTGGAAAAGGAGCAGCTGGGTGTCAGACTGCCACAGGAGAGGAGAGAAGATGGGGAAGGATCATGAGGAAGGAGGAACAGTCACAAGATGTTTTCCCCCACGTGGGCGTGGTTGTATCCAATTTCCACCTCTTGTTCCACCACTCTGGGTTCCAGCCAGAAAGGCACTAAAGCACAAGGAACAGCAGCACATATAGTAACACACTGGTAGCAGTTGAAACCATGCATCTGAAGCTGATAAATTGTAAATAAATCAAATGCTGGAGCACAACAAGCCTCCTCTTGAAAAATGCTCCAAGGAAATTACCACCACAGATGCTTTACTTCACCAAGGGTTAACACTGTGTGTGTAACATCCCTTGGAGAAACAAACTGCTAACTTTCTGATCTACAAACTCACTAATTTCTAAGAAAGCCAGAAGCAATCCAATTTACTGTGATGCTGAATAAATCTGTAAATTACCTAAATCACAGAGGGTTGAACTTTACCCCCTTATTATAAACTATCCTTTGATGAGATTATAAATAATAAAAAATAGGCACAACAAAGTAGCTTGCACTCTGAAAGCACTATTGAGGTTCCCTAAAGCCAGGTGCTCCCATAAACACCTGGAGCAGGGAGGGGGGGAGATCCTTTCTTAAATAAGACATAAAATCCTCTCCCCAAGTCACCAGAACAAGAGTTGGTATGTGGAAGACACAGCCACTGGTGGATATATACACTGAAATATTTATCCCCAAAAAAGTGAATGACACGATGGAAAATCCTAAAAAGCATCAGGAAATAATGAACAGTGCTTTCCCCAAAGGCATAGCTGGAAGTTGTAACAGGATTTCCCCTCTCTCTTCTTTCCAACTTGATCGAATGTCCTGTCCTCATCTCACTTGAAGGGTGAGTGACAGCTGGGTGAGGATTCTCTGCAGGAACACTCATCTGATCCGCTTGTGGACCTCAGTAAAAATGTCACCAACCAAACTACATTTGCTGGAAACCTGAAAAATTCTGTCCTTTAGCAAAAAAACCTCCTCTTCTGCCTATATTGTTTTCCTTTCCAACTCGTTCAGTTTCAAATCAGTATAAAGTTTATCTTAATGACTCCTCTGGAATAGCAGATTCAGTGTGAACTGCCCCAAAAAAAGAGACCTTGACAAAAGTACTTTTCAGGCCACCTTTCACAGCCACAACAGAGATGGTTGTATTTTGCCAGCTCAATCTCACTAATTTATTTTTTACTGCCCATGAGTTTCTGTTTGAGTTTTAATCCTACACCAAAAAAAAAAAAAAAAAAAAATTCAAGAAGGTTCCTAACTATCTGAGCAGGGAATATTTTGGGGCTGCTAATTCATATCATTAGCTGCCATCCTTCACAAGCATTGGAGAAATCACTGCAAAAATCTCAGAACCAGATGTTTTGACATTCCATGCATTCCAGGCACCCTTATTACTTTTTAAAAATTGATTAATTGAAATAACTCCTCTATTAAAATGTCTTTTAAAAAACTTGAGAAGTAAGACTTGATAAGGAAGAGGTTTGGATTTTTCCACTAGACGTGTTCTTAAAGATAGGCTGATAAAGTTCTGCATAAGAAATTAAAAGTACAGATTAAAAAAAACCAACAGAGTGGGCATGGAATGAATTACACCAGCTTTTAGGTTCAGAATATCACTCCACAATTTCATTTCACATGTAATTGCAAAGGAGGGGAAGAAGTTTAAAGCCTGAAATGGAATGTGCACCTAGATTTTTTTTCTCCCTATTTTGAAATCAATGTTAGAGTGTTACAGGGCAATGTTACAGGAATTTTAAAATTTTTTATATAAAACATTTCAAACTCCGCACTACATCCAAATAAAGTCTGACAGCAAGCTGCAATAGCATTCCAATTCTGTGGATCCTGTTGTTTCAAGTAACCAGTAGCAAAATAATATCTGGGAAGGAAGGCAGGGAAAAATGCAGAAATCCTGCTCCAGCCCAGAAAATAAATATATATCTATAGGGAGAAAAAGAAATAGCCCCATAAGGCAAGTGCAATATTTTGGATGACACAGCCATGTAAACTGCTGAGAATAAAAGGGAGTGTAAAAATAGGGCAGCACTGCAAAGGAAGGTTATTTCTTCAAGGAAGAGGAAAACCTGGGAAAAGAGTCTACCTTACCAACACCCAGTTGTGTCTCAGACACAGCCATTTGTCCACAGACTCTTTTGGGGGGATGTTCAGGTGTAGCTTTGCCGTCATGAACAGGACATACGTGTACAAGCATCTTTATTCACAAGCCTAGAAGCATCTGAACTGCAGCATACTTGAAATACCAGAGGATTGGTAAATATCCAATCTATAACAAAAATACTTTTTTATTGTTATATGTGTTTCTCAAAAGCATTTTGAAAATGACTGCTTAATTCTAACCTGTTACCACTTAGTTTTTTTTCAAAATGAGCCCCTCTGAACCCTGGCATTGCTGCACTTGTCCTTTCACCTCCAGGAACGCAGGTGTTGGTGTCTTCCTTTAAATTTCTTATCCCACAAACAAGTTTTGGATGGCAACGTCCTGCTGAGCAGTTACCAGGAATGGGGTATCCATGGGAAACTTTTCAACCTGCCATGATCTCAGTACTCAGTTTTTGTTCCTGTTGCTGTGCCCCAGTCAGAGTGAGTTAGGTCCAAATGCAGAGTGTGTGAGGCTGGGATTTGGGGCTGTTCTCTATGCAGTCACACATACAACAGCATGTTCCACAGAGAGAAGGACATCCCAGGAGGCCAACATCGAAACAGGGGCAGGAGTTAACATTGCACAAAACTGCCCAGCTTTCCTAGTGGGGTCTATAAAGACAGACACAGGCACAGTGTGGCTTGAAAAGACGGACCTATAGAGTAACTTTGTGCCATTTTCTGCAGGTGTCAGGCACAAACACCCAGCCAAGATAAAAGCCTGGCTCAGGACAAGTTCATCCTAAACAACTTCGGGACCATCACCTTGCAAAGGTGTTTAATAAGGGACAGCTTACTCACTACACCTTGAAAAGGGGTATTTGGTGACGATTCTGCTTCTTCCTTTTGTGGAGTTCTTAAGGCAGTGATGTTCTCCTGTCAAGCTTTTTCTGCCTTCTGATCCAACAAAGATAACCTTGTCACCCACCATGTCTGACAACCCTGAAAGGGGCTGTTGCCACACTATCATCAGCATGCCCTTCCCTATGCTTGGAGCAATCCCTTCCCTTTCCTAGTCCTGGAGAGAAATAGGTGCCTGGATGGAAGTGACTCAGTTCGAGTTCAGCCTGTTAGAAGGGAGATCAAGACTATGCCAAAAGGAAATCTCTAGGACTGTGCCAGCACCAATAACAGCTCCGTTACCCACAGCCAGGGATCTGTCTGTTGTCATAACTCTCCGTGGGCTCCAAAACCCAAGAGATGGATCTGCCCTGACAAGTGTCCTGGAGAGCAAAATGGACAGTGGCAAACTGCTGCCACCCTTAATTTTGTCAGAAGACACAACTCCCTCCCTTTTGTTGTGTCCTCTCAACCACGTTTTCCTTACTTATAAGTCTTATGAGCTGCAGCATTCCCAATTTGTAATTAAATGTGAAATCAGGTAGGAGCTCCCTCTTGGTGGAGGAAGGTTGTCCATCAGTGAGCAAAGCCCATCTGCAAAAACATCATTCACCTCTTGCCTTCATCTTCTACCTTTCCATAGCGGGATAAACAAGGTTCCAGTGGGATTATGGTTAAAATACTCAGGGACTGCCTCTGTCGGGAACGCAGCAAGCAGCACCTCACAGCTGAGGTGAGAAATGCCAGAATAAGAACCCTCTCAGACAGAATTAACTTCTCCCCCTAACAACCATCCTCTGGCTGAGCTCTTCTAATAACTGACAGGAATGACAATGCTCAAATCTAACTTGGTAACAAAAGAAAGTTTCCAGAAATGTGAAAAAATGCGTTTGTGGGTCTGCAGTAGAAACGGCATTATTGTTCCTGCTAAACATAGGATTTCCACTGGTGGCAAAGCAGATCTATTTGGAACTTTGGCTGATGCTTAATAACTTCATAGATCAATGTAGGGTTTAATTGATGGAACAGATGGAAGACACAGACTCGGCAGCATTAAAGAGTTATACTTAATGCATTGGAATAACTTGGGTTTAAAATGTTCCCATAATTGTCTGGGCACTTTAACAGTGGCATGAATGCTGTTGGATATTTCCACTCATACTGATTTACAAGTTTATAATAGGAGTTTGTAAAATTGATGAGATCTGATTTTCATAGTGGGGAAAAATTTATGAATTAAGCCAAAAGAAGAGAAGTTTTAAAGAGAGCTACTCTTGGTAGGACAGAGAGCTAACAAAGGCCAGGGCAATACAGCTGTGAGGTCGGCAAAGCACTCAAGGACACATTTAAGTCCTCCCTGCTCACCAAACAATCTGAGTACACATTTAGATCATTTGATGAAAATGAGTGATTTGCACGGGGTCTCCACAATCAAGAACAACACTGAGCAAAAGAGCCAGATCTTCACAATTAAGGATAAACATATCTTAAAATTACGTTTTTGCTTTGGATTTTTGTGCACCTTTAACATTAATTACAGGTGATTATTTATATACAAGAGGATGGTGAATTTGTTGATAAACCCAGATTTCTCTTCAAGGCTGATTGACCCTGAGGTTTTCTTGAAAAATTATTCTTTCCAGCAGCACACAATAAATGGTAATTTGATAATAATCTCTCTCATTTATATCAGTGTAGATAGACAAAGTTGGACCAGGCCTTATCAGTCTTTCTTTGAAGAAAGACCAATAATTCATATAAAGTGGCCGGGGCAGGAACAAGGGTGGCAGGGGGGATGTTGCATGTTGAAAAATAATATGAACCTACTCTAATTTGCTATTATTCTGCTTTCAAGCTACAAAAGGCAAAAAGGCAATGCGCTTATTACAATTTATTTCCCATTACGTTACTGTGAATTACACCATTTGCTATGGAAAATAAAGTAAGGACTGGGAGATGAATTCAGCCTGGATTGTATCTTCTGGACAAAGCTAAAAACATGGAAGTTGTCCAGGGCCCGGAGTGGCCTCGGAGGGGCTCAAATGACTGAAAAAATACCCACCCATCTCCACCAGCTCCTCTTACAGTCACTGTAGCACTGCATTTGTGTGATGCACCGTTCCTAAAAGCCCAGCCAAGGACTGCCTTCTCCCTGTGCTCTTAATTGCTTTCCTGGGGGATAAGTCAACACCACCTTCATCTCCTCATCCCAGACTTCAGCTCCCGTTACAATCCTGCAGGAGGGTTCCTAGAGTCTGTGCTATTCCATAATGACATCGCATCAGCCCCAGTCCACCCTCATCTCTTTAAACATCTGTCTTGTAAACAGCACAAATAGGTTGACATAAAATGCTCTAAAAGGGCAGCCTTTAAAGACTCCAGTCCTCCCTGGCCATATTTTAGAGGCACCGGATGCCTGAGAGGCACGGGACTCCTACTGATTTCCAGTACAGTGAGATGCCTGGGAATTTGAAAATCCCATTCAGCATCTTTTGCACCTCCAGGAGCACAAATACCAAGAGAATTTGCCCAGTGCCCTTTAAGATGGACACTCACTATGGCATTTCTCCTCAGTGCTGATTAGCACAGCACAATTACAGCCTAAGTGTCGAGTTATCCTTTCTCTTTACAGACATTCCCACATGGAAAGGGGTGGCTGTACCCAGACCACTCCCTCCTCACACTCCAGCACAAGGTGAGACTCCCCACCCAGTAAAGCCAGTCTGGTTTTGTACAGAACTGAGAGGAGCCACCGGGCTACTCACCAAAGAAATTCAGCTGTGGTTAACTACACGTAAATTAAACAGGAACTGGATAATCCAGAGCAAGGAATAAGCAGGATAAACATCTCTGCAAAGGTGCTTCACAGCCCTTTGCCACACACCTCAGGTATCTTGTTATGCCTCTCCTTATTCCATCAGGTTTTTGTTTTATTTTCAATAAGCAAACGGCCACCCCCACTCTGCCCTAACAGCGATGGTAATTCACAATCAAAGGGACACCCCCTGCTCACGTTAACATTCATCTGCCCTTGATTATGCAGGTAAAGTTGTTTTATGGGTTGTCAATAGAGATACAGCCAAACCCTGTCCCTGCACGGCTTCCAACAGAATACAGACCCGGTGTAAATTGTGGCGTTTCCATTCTGTATGAAATTCAATGGGCTTTTCATTTTCAGCATAAACCTAAACTAGTTCAAGTCAGTGTGTGGAGGCGCCTCTGCCATGAAACAGCAGTTTGCATTAAAATTACATTATATTGTTTTGACATGTCTGAAGCAAAGGTTAAAATCATCCTTTTGCTGGACATTGTTTCTGTAATATTGCCCCGCTGCAGAGCCGCAATACGAACAAGCCCAGAATGATGTGAAATATTTCTGATACAAATTTTATTTTTATGTGAAACTATTCAAATGCTGCTGTACAACATGAACTACCTGAACCAAATCAAATCCTCAGGTCAATTCCTTCTTCCGAGTGCTCCTTAGATAACAAAGTCTTGTTCTGCGAATCTGTTCAATATATTAAAGTTGATTCACTCGGACAGTGTGTAAGATATAATACATTAATCTGGGCCATTTCAATTTCTGAGGCTGGGACTATAAAACTGGTGTGCTGCATATCTAATTTTTTTTGAATACCTGATTTATGCATCCCTCTGATGCATAGTGTCGATGGTATGGTGGATGCGGCTGCTGCATTAACAACGGGCTGCATCAGCACTCAAATCTTATCTTGTTAAATCAGACAAATGTAGCTCAATGAAAAGGAAGGAATAAATGCCTGGGACGGTTGAAAGGAGTGAATTTTAATCCTGTTTGTTAGGGGACTTTCATGGTGGGGGCTGAGTGACTGAAGCAGCAATGTCCACCAAGAGCTTATGGGACTATGAATTATTACACGCTCACACATACAACTACACAGGCAGGGTGTACAAAGGCACAGTTTTTCATTTTATTCCTACACAGACAGGTAAACATCCCCACACTGACATCCATCCAGATGCAAACACGCACCTCGAGAAAACTGCAGAAATAAATGCCTTTTAGGAAAAGCAGGTCTGTATTTACAAAGTGTAAATTTCCATCTCTCTCGGATTCAAGAACAACTCTAATTGCTTCTTTGTATATAATTTATCATTTTATGCAGGGAAACAAAAGTTCTCACATGGCCTAAGTATCCAGGAATAGATTAGATTTTCAGAGTAATTATATATGTTTATATGATTTTGTGGCTGGATGGAGTACTGCCGGCGCTCTATACACAGTCAATATTAATTCTCAAGGAAAGAAAATGTTCCTGTGTTTGCACAATCAACGAGACCTTTAGAAATAAGCTTTCTGCCAGCCAAGGAAAAGTTTCAATGGCACACACGCCGCAGCCTCAGCCGAGGTATTTACAATAAATGGAAGGTATTGTCGGAATTAATTCTTAGGGAAGACCCTGAATCACTCACTGTAATTTCAATTCCTTTCTCTAGTAAATTCTCCTTTTTCATCCTCAAAGCACAACTTGGTAAAGAACCTCAGTTTGTCTATAAAAATGTATTTGGGAACAGACAAGGATCACAAAGCTCTTCTACGAGGCTACGACCAAGGCACCATCAGCAGCATAAAGCTGCAGTATATTCAAAGCCAAGTTATAGTTGGAATTATTTAATTGGCTCAAAGGTGAAATTTCATGCCCAGTAAAACACTGGAAATATATTATTTAAGCAGGCATCAGTTCAGCCCTTACTGCTTTTCTCTCTCCACAAAGACTAATTATAACAGGAAAAAAAGTCACAAGATGCCATCTCTGCAGCCTCTTCCTGTGTCCAAAGCGACAAGGTCAGCTCTCCATTTGTGACATCACTCGTGCTTGTTGTGACGTCACAAACACTATTACTGTTTGCAATGATGCAGTATTAACCAGGAGGAGGGCTGAAAACAGCCTGTCATGCTCAAATACCACGTGTAACAACTCTCCCATCTGCAAAAGACCCGGGACCAAAGCCTCGAAAAGAAATTTGAACGCTGTGTTTCATTTCCCTTTCAACTAAACACAAAGGCTCATCTTTAAATTCATGAAATATAAACATTTTAGAGTTGCTATCTTGAGTTAACTTAACCCAGTAGTAAAGAGAAGCGGTGATGGGGGCCCAGGCATGACAGAGACAATTCATTACAGACCTTTTTGATCCAATTATCCAGGAGAGGTTGGGATACGCAGCCCAAGTACGTGCACTACAATGGAAGAGAATACAAATAAAGGCCACGTTCTCACTTTTCCTAAAAGTTCCAATGGCTTCCCTCTATCCCATGCATATTAACAAGTGTGCAGATCAATTCAAAGCCTTATTTCTCTTTAGAGAACAAAGGGGGAAAAGCACATTTGTACCAACAATTCCAAATCTAAGTAAGAAATAAGAGCTAATGGTTCTGACTGCTTTGGAGAACTGTGCTGCCAGGAGGGAAGGTTCCACTTCCTCACCGGCCCGGTGAGCACTGCACGGTCTGGAAAGCCAGGAGAGGTCTTCTGGGGGGGACAGGGAACGCTCTTTGTGTGTTTTAGAGAATTTACACTCGGCATCGTGTCACAGAGTGACAACATTCCAGGGAGGACACGCCTCAAGTCTTGGTGGCTGCCAGCCCCAAGCACTCCTGCTCTCGCTGAGAGCCCTGCTCAGGAGAAGCAGCAGAGAGACACAAATAAAATGGCCAAACCTTGGGGAAAATACAGATAAAATGAGCAAATCAAGATAATTGTGCTAATTATCATAATGAAGGGAAGATTTTGTGTTTGCATGAAGGCTCCCCCTCCCCCGTCACGTGCGCGGGGCTGCGGCCACATCCAGGATAAATGAGTTCCAGGCCTGGCTGGATGCTCGGATTTCTGTCAAAGTGGCTCCATTACATGTGTGTCCCCCAGGGTCAGACTGCATTAGCAGACTCCTTTATTCCATACACGATGAACTAAGGATTTGGCAGAGTGTGTTCCAAAAATCCATTTGTGACGGGCATTTGCAGTGTCCGCGGGAACTTCGACTCACTTTAAAGCAGGCTGACGGTTTCGGCTTTTCTTTATTTTTTGTTTTTCTTTTTTGTTACGTTTCCATTGGTAGAAAAATAAACCCCGAAATGTCTCTGAGGTCACGGAACAGTGACCCCATTGGCTGGGCTAATTTGATTGTGCCAGAACAATAGCACTGTACTCCTCTGCCAGCCAAGTGCATGCTAATTATGCGATTTGCCCTTGATAAGACCTTGGTGGGTCATTCAGCAGTTGTGATCTGTCACTGACTTCTAATCATGTATTATCGTCTGGGTGAGTCAGAATGGTACCCTAAGCTTTCTGTCTTTACAGCAATGTGGCACTCTAATTACCTTATGCCAAGTGGATATGCAGAGACTGAATTAAGTGATCACTGTGATTGCCTTCAAAATCTTCTCTTTATCCTTTGTGTTGCTTCTCTGCAATTTACATTTTAAGATGCCGAGAAGCTTTTGGTGAGACTGAAAATGCCACTCTAAAAAAAATAATGATTTTTTAATTTTTAAAAAAAGGCATATCACCAATTCTTAACAGTATTTAAATGCTGCTAAACAATATACCTCAACAAGACTCGCTCAGTAAACTTGTTGGAAATTATAAGACATCCTTTACCTTTTAATCTACAGCTGAAAGAGAAACAAAAGGGAAGCAGCCTAATCTCTTCCCAAAGTTTTAACAATTCGAGATTGCTATTTAACATGTAGAAATTAATTATAAAGTGCTTTTCCACATTCATTCTGCCTGTGAAATGTACACGCAGCTATAACAAATACTATGGAGCAAATGTAAAGCTGGAAAAGCTTCATGGCTGTGCTCATCATGCTCATTAATAGCAGCAAAGACGGGTTGGTCGACCCTGGGAGTCTTACAAAATCAGGCACAAATTCCTCACCTATTGGCCCAGGCATTTGGTGGCAATTTGAGGCATCTATGAAAATGCTCCATATTTCACCCAGGACTTTAAAAATCAGGATTTTTAACTGCACTGTGCTCCCCTATTGTTGCATAGCAACTCTCAAAAACTACAAAGCAATCTGTTATGGTAAACCAGTCCCATTAACATCTGTATTTGCCCCAAGAATGATCTAATGCCTTTTGCAATGAAAATGTGGTGATACGTCTGGAGGTTAAACAAACGAAGTAATGATTTATAAAATCTGATAGGATGCATTTGTCTGAATCAGCCTTGAAAATA
The DNA here is from genome assembly GCA_013398955.1 of Callaeas wilsoni. Lineage (NCBI taxonomy): Eukaryota > Metazoa > Chordata > Aves > Passeriformes > Callaeidae > Callaeas > Callaeas wilsoni. The sequence goes on from VWPU01016798.1 coordinate 246,521, forward strand.
TGAACTCTGAAGTGCTACTTGAAAGTTGTCATAAAACAGACAAAAAAAACCTCACAATGTTAAATTTATAGTACCACTAACAGAAAATAAGGATTTTCAAAGCTTTTCTGTATTGTATGTCAATATTGCAGTATAATTTTTTTTTATAGAAACAAACTGGGGGGGGAAGAAAGTCAATAAAAACCATAAAGGACAATTGAGAAAAAATTGCAAGCCTTATTTTCCCCGAATCACATGATGCCCAAGCAGCATTATTTGCTGAAACCTTGGTTTGTTTGGGGGTGGAGGGGAAGGAGAGAGAGAAAAAGAGAGAGAGGCAGAGTGCCTAGAAATAAGATGCAGTCCCTGGGTGGCAAAACAAAAGAGCCCAAGGAAAAAAAAAAAAAAAAAAAGCTGTAGAAAGTTGACACAGTCAAGAATAATGGCTAAATCTATCAAGTTTGATCAGGTCTGCTATAATGAAGTGGAGCTTCATATTCCAAGCAGGGACAATGAAGACAGAAGTCAGGCTCTAGAAATGTGCTGCTCACTTTGTGCTTGGAATATGCAGCAGCCAGCAGGGAGCCACGAGATAATTACACAGTATTTGTGTGGTTCCAGGGAGCTTCCTGCGCAGGTTGAATGCCCGCGCTATATTAAAAGGCAGCACAGTGAAATGTTTTTAATGAATATTTTTGTCAGGGCAAGAAAAGGCATTTGAATGATTTTTGTGTATGCAGGGAAGGAAAGGTGGAACATCACTGTCAAAATACAGGTACCGTTGTTTATATTTACTCCGTTATTTACAGTTTCAAGAGCCTGATGTCCCTTCAATAATACAAATCACAATGCCAGCTTCATGTTATTTAGGGCTAATCCCACTCACAGCCCTAACTAATGTCTGCTGTTAGTGTGTTCTGCTGAAATCCTGCCTCAACTGCCTTGAAACTACTTTTATTTTTATTTCCAGTAGGAGCTGAAATGTTTAGACACATTTAATCAGAAAACTCAAAGAAGTAACACAGATGTTGATACTTACTATTCAGTAGCCCTTGGCAGTGATAGATCTAAACCACGAGAATACATTATTCCAGCACTCTGTAATTCTCACCTAACAGATGTGAGTAATCCACTGAATTAAAACCCCCAGACACGAGACTCATAAATGCTCGTTTCGCAGCGCAAGCCATCGCATTGATCACAACCCGGACTTGGGCAAAAAAGTTCATTTCAAAGGTGTTTTTGGTGGCCCAGATTTCAATAGTCTCTACACCTAAGCCAGCCCCTGTTCTGCTCACAATCAAATCCCTTCTGGTACGCATGGCCCAAGATAATTTGCTATCCTGTGCTGCTCAGGATCCTCGTGCAGGATTAAATCAGGCCCTTCGGATTCCACAGCATCATCCTCCACACAAAATACAGAACACACACCCACTTCCTGCTCCAGGTCAGAGACTGCAATCCATGAGGAGTTTTTTTATTTTTACAATGAAAATTAATTTTTAAATAAATATCCCAAGTCAGTTTTATAATTAAACTGTGATTCAATAAACTCCTTGGCTCAGAAAGGAAGCCCAGGAACCCTCCTGTCCTTCCACCCAGGATGAGCATCTTCGCCTGCACTGCCCCATCTCCTTCTCATCCAAAATGTGTGCCAGGATTGAGTAGATTTATCACCAAATACCAAACAAGAAAAGAGGTTGAAAGAAGAAAGCAAGCCAAGATATTCTAAGGATTTTCCTAGAAATGCCCAAAAAATACATCTAATAATTTCTGGACAAGTTGGAAACAAGGAACGCAATTAAAAGGAGTCACTTTGGGTGATGACACTTCAGGTAACCCACTGCAGCAGGAGACACAGAGTTTCTTCACATCATCACAAATACAGACAACTTCTACCCTTCCACATTTTTAACCCTTCCACATTTTTAACTCTGACAAAAATAGTGAATATTTGTGATAATAGTCCTGGGAAAGCCACAATGAAACAGGAAGATGCTTCATGTGAATTTGGTTATGGAAGAGAGCCAACTCATGGATCAGGATAATGCAGCCAAAGAGGTGTTTGGTTTTGTTTCTTTTTAAAGGACATTAGCAAATTATTGAATAATTCTGATATTGTCACTGATTTTACATTTAAGTACCTATGAAGAAAGGTTATTATAGAATAGCTATGGCCACAAATTAATCCGCAATGTACCTCCAGTGATTTCCTGTTTGCTACTGGATTTAAGTGCACCTAGAACTTGAAATTTGTAAAACAAACAAACCCTACTTAAACTCCAAGCTGTGAAAATTATTCCTCAGAAATTCTTTTATTGTCAATTCAAATACTTGCTTCTTGTATATTTTTATTTTTTAAGAGCTCTAAATTCAACTTCCTTGAATCACTGAGCACTTCAGCAGTGTCACTTCACCCTTGCTACCTGCAGGGACTGATTCTGCACCTTTGAACGGGAGATCCACCAAAGGCAGGAACAAATCCTGATGCAAAAGGGAATAAAAGGGTTTCACATATGTAGCATCTCCCCCTTTTTTTGTTTGCATTCCTATTTTAGCAACACTCTGTGGTAGGATTTCTGCCATGATCAAAGGGCTACACTGGAAATACCTCTTTCAGAATGATCCGTGCTATATTTTTGCCAAGGAACTGAATGCGATTTCTGCTCCGCTCTTTGTCTACAGCAGCTCTAATTTAAAAGGAAATCTTTCAATTACCAGATGAAGAGGTAAACAGCTGTCACATTTGGAGCCCGTGTAAGCATTATAACCTACATTCCATACCCCTGAGCAAAGAAATCCAGAGCAACTTCCTCTGCCACAAAGGATGGGAGCTAAGCGAGAGTTTTCATTTTATTTTTGGCAAGTTGGTAAAAATTTGTGCAGCTTTAAAGGCTCGAGCCCTCCCCTTGAATGGAGGGGAAATCATAATTACTCCTTTGGACCTCTGGCTGTTGGAGGTTGCCTTTTGTGATTAGAGAAAATAGTCACAAGTAATCGACCACAACAAGTCGTGTTTGCTCCGTTTCAAATAGCTCACTCCACCAAATCTGGTTTTGAGTAACTGAAATATCTAAGATTACACCTCGACTCCACACACCACAGAACTCAGAGCCCGTGCTCTGTGTAGGCAGCTCGTTTCTGTTTCGCTGTTGTTACCAATAAGCTGAAAGAGTAATAACCTCATTGGGTCAGATTCTCTTTCTCGTTCCGCCTGTCCATTTAATTCCATGTAAGCCAGTGCATTACACCAGATTTACAGCACTCTGAGTGACAACAGGATTCACTCGGGCCAATGGAATCCACTTGGGTTCTCACAAGTTAAAGTGAAAGCAGAATTGTGCCTCTAACCTGGCAAAGAAATGTTAATACCATCCTTGCTGTGCACCCTCTTCCCTTGCAGCAGCCATATAAACTGGGTAATGTAGGCACAGCTCCTTTTTGCCTCTGTATATTAAACAGTTATTTTGCCAATATTTATATGCCCATATCCCTGGGTACAGGCAGAGCCAGGGATATCAACCCTAGCTGTTGCATGAGATGAGCTTTGTATCAAAGGAAAAAAGGCTCCTCTCCATCTCGGATGCTTTATTTTATTCAACCAGCTCTTTTTCACATTGTTATATCCAGTGAATGTAGCACGGTTGGATTCAGAAGAGAACCTTAAGCGTTATCATAATGCTTAGAAGCAATGGCTTCACACTGTATAATCTATCAAAGGTGTCAGATTTACAAAATGCAGATTTTCTGTCAAATTTGGGCACTATAAGCACTGTATCTTTTCAGTAAGGTGCTGACTGCTGTTTTAATGAGGCCCTTTGGTGGCTGTAAAAAACTGAAAGGAGAGGATTATAGGGGTTACCCTAGGTATTGTCTATTTGTCTTACAAATTTCACACTAACTACCAATTACATCGCCATAAACCTTTTGGCTACTTCAAGCTATATGCCATATAATACATAAAAAATACGCTGTGTTAACCTCTCCCATATTATACGAGTAACTACAGCCACTGATGCAAGTAACATATCTAATGAAGCCAATAATGAGCCTCTTTAAAAGTAGTCTTGTTATAGGAATAATATTAGAGCAGTTCAGTTAAAGGCTAAGGTCCATTATGGCACGCTTCCTATGTTCTCCGGTCCCAGGGCTGAAAAGATGCTGACATGCTAATTCAGGCTCAAGAAGGGCATTAATCTCACAACCTTCTACTTGTCATGCTTAATGGGACATCCTGCCTAGGTGAAATGAACCTGATGTATTCAGGTAAACATAATTTAATAAGGGGGAAGGAAAAAAAAAATACAGGAATAGCCAGGGTCCGACATAATGGGAAGGGGAATATTTACAATTTATTTATGTTTATATCTCAGCAGAGAGAATTGTTAACATTCAACTGAGAATTAAGCGATGTAAGAAAAGGGCAAATAATGCAGGATTTGTTTAAAATCCAGCTGCTGAAATATTGGTGCATTTAAAGGAACACGTTAATTCGGAGGAGGAAGGGATGCACTAATGTGGGGCTTGGAGCACTTGAGTGTAAAATAGAGATCTGGAGCTATGGAGTCTGATATTTAAAAGGCAAGCATGAATGTCAGTGCATAGCTGCAGCTCCTCTTTGGGCTGTCATCAATCTTAAGTCTAATAAGCCACCTAAAATTATGTCACAAGATACAGAACTGTACCAATGGCAGCAGCTAAAGCAGTGCATGCCCCACTCGCAGCCTGGGTGGGTAATGCAGGACCCACCTCCCAAACTCCCCAAAGCACCAGGAAAACAGTGCATGGGCCTGGTAGTCTGTGCTGCCGAACATGCAGATGATGTTTGTGGATCAGCAGGAGATCAAACTACAAAGTCCAAAAACATTATTGTCAGCTACACAGGAAAAACTGATTCATGAATAGCAGCCAGGTACCCAAGAAAGCCAAAGCATTAGGTATGAGGCTGTAGGACAGACTTGTTCGGTTCCACCCCTAGGACAGGGTCTTTATTTCCCTAGAATTTGCCCTTCACTGCCTCCAAAGTCTAAAGGTTGCTCTACATATTTCTGTGCTAGGTGAGGAAGCAGGATGGAATCATCAGACACTCAAAGGGAATAAAACTATTACAGATGCTTCTTGGCGACTGAAAAAAGCAGAACATCCCCACACCACTGCAGAGCAGCACTGTCATTCCCAACCTCTGGGGCTTCTTTAACAAACTACAGCTTCATTCCTTTCATTCCTGTACAGCCCAAACATCACTGTAGCATCAAAAGCTCCAGGGAAAAACACTGCAACTTCTTTGGCTGTTGTCAGTTTTTAATTGTAGCCACTGTCTAACCGAGCAGAGAGTGTGTCACATCACCAGGGTAATGGTGTTGAGAAACCCAGAATTAGGGAAATATCCCAGTGTTGTGGTGTGGAACAGCTGTGTTAGTTGTGTCCTGTTCCAGAAAGGGAGCCAAACCCACCTTCCTTGCACCAGTGACTCCTTCTGCTCTGTTTCCAGTTGCATCTGACAAGCAGAGCCCACACTGCCCTTGTTTCACAGCACTGAGAAGAACCCCAAATTTCACTTTTAAGCAGCAAAACCCCCCAGGTATGGAGAGCACACCATTCAGTGGGGCCCTTACAGGCTCACACGCACAAGTGTTAATCTTGTTAAGCCTCCAAACACACACTCCAAATAGGCCTTTGCTGCCTCACTGGCTCCCAATGCACCTTTTGACCATAAACATCTGGGTATTTTATCTAGGCTGATTTTCGCAAGCAGTTTCCTCTAAAGCCACTAATGCAGGCTGTTGCAATGGGGCTCCACGGTGCCTATTAGGTGCAGGCCATCCTGAGCCAGGGCAGGGCTGTGCAGATGAACTGCTCCACGGGGAGCTGGAGGGGATCTGCTGCTGCAAGGCACAACCCCTCCTGGAGCTCTCAGGTGCACAGAGGAGTGCACTTGCCATTAAATTATTTCACAGGGAGAGGCTTATTACCTGGGAAAGCTGATCCTGCTCTAAAGGCCAGTGCAAAGGGACCATAACCCTCTTTGGGGGAGATGAGGTGTCCGCAGGAAGCAGCCCCAGGAATCCCAGGCAGCCAGAGGCTGCGGTGATAACAGGCACTTGTGCCAGGCACCAGTCGTGTTTGATCTGCACCTCCCCATCCACAGAAACCTGAGTCTGCCAGAGGATGGCCCAAAGAAATCAGCAGTTCACAAGTTCAACTAGAATGTATCCATTTGCTCCCAGCTGCGGCTTGTAAGATTTGGAAGTGGAGGCCACTGAGATTGCCCCAAAAGCACTGGCAGGGTTTGCTGATCCAGCACAAAACCTCCCCCTTAAAGGTAAGGAAAAGACTCAGCAATATTCCCATTTTTGCATGCATTCTCTCTCCAATAGATGCTTTCCCAGCCTCTTTCTTGAAGTTCCCTAGGTGCCAGGCAGTTCTCCCCTCACTTCTTATGACTTTTTTTTCCTCCCCATCCAAATGGGAACCATGTTCTGCTCTGTATAAAACAGCTCTGCAGAGCTGGATAAAATATGTCACCTTAGGCACCTGAATTAATAGTTTGGTTATGTACTCTGTTAAGTCTTTACTATAGATCAGCATAACTGTGCCAGACAGACAATTCTTTAGAGCTAACATTTTAAAAAGGTGCCAAAGCCAAGGGCCCTTTGAGATCCCATGGAATTACCCAGATTAAAAAAAAAAAAGGCACAAACCCAACCAAAAGCAGATTTTTTTTTTTTCCCTTCCTGTAGCTTTCTTCAGTACCACTGGAAATAGAATATAGTGGAAAACATTGGCAGGAATAAGCAGTTCCGTGGAGTTGCTAAAGCTGCAATTAATGTTAATGAAGCTATACCTTATACAGAAAGGAGCCATAGCATAAATTGGCTAAGTAAGAAAAACGATCAGCCATTGTGCTCTTCCCATACAGTCCATCAGGGTATTGCCTCTGCGAAGCCACCTTGATTTGAAACCATGAAATAAACCAAAATAAATCTGCAAGCAGGTGTTCCTTGGTGCGGGAGCACTGGAAGTTGTAACGCAAACAGCCTAATTTGAGCTTCTACGGAGAGAGCGAAGTAAATTTACTGCTCAGCGATGCATCGAGCGCGGGGAGGACATGAGCAGCAGGAGCTTCCAGCAGGATGATGCTATTAAGGCAGGAAGACTTCCTGCGGCTGTGAAGGAAGTAGTGGAAGGCAGGTGATGGAAGTGGGGGTTTGCCAGGCAGCCACGGGCCCACTGTACATGTTAAGTTGTTGTTTTCTGCTCAGCTAAGCAGCAGAGAATTGATATGTTCGCAATGAAGTGCAATGACAATTAAATTGTAACTGACCTACATGTTACCATCATTACGCTTTCTCTTTTTTACTGCTTTCCCTCTTATTTAATCACACAGTATGGGGTTTTTATTAGGCTGTAATGTTAAAATCTTCATCCATTTAGCCATAAATGTTTGACTGGATATCTATCAGACTTCCCCGCACTATACAAACAAAACCATTTTGCTGAATCATTGTTGACTTGTTTGTGGCCTAATTTAATGAGTGTAATAACTTACATGACTACCCAGTTAACATTTAGGAGCCCAGAAAAGACCTGCTAGCATGCAGCAAGCTACTGTATATGTCTTCTATTCATATCACTCCTCCTTGCAGTAAATTCCATACAATAATATGCACTTCTTGCAAGGCTGTCTTTGCTTTTACTCAGCCCAGGTTGAGTGTTCCTCAGCCAGGCTGCCACACTGAAAATCCAGGGCCTCAAATTTTCAGTGGAGTTTCAGCTTTCCAAGAATCAGGTAACCTCTTACATAGACATCAAAATCAAAATATCAAGCACTAGAAGGGCTCAGCACATGTCCACTGCACTGTGCCCATGCAGGAAGCTGCCTTATTGAGGGGGAAAACAAAACCAGTTCCTAACACTGACACAGAAAAGGGTTTTGCAGTTAAAAAACTACAGAAAACAAAACCTTATTTCAAATGAGGTGAAAGAAATGTGGCTGCTTTATGACATCAGGGGCCAGTCCCAGGTGTTTGGGCCTGGACCTGCCTGAGGAAGAAGGAGAGGATCCCCTGAGCCTGGGGAACCCACAGCAGCAGTGTTCATCTGTGGGATGCTGCAGAGCCATTGGAGCACCATTTTTACTCCATTGTCCTGAAAATAAACCCCAAACCTTCTTGTCACTACCTACACCTTCAGCTTCATCTGACAGCCCTGCAGATCAATTAAGTAACAAACTAAAGTCTCCATATTCATACACTAATTTAACACATACTTGGCAAGACAGAGGCGCTGTGCTGCTTGCGAGGCCATAACTCAAACACCAATACATGGAGGGTGACAATTTGTGAAGTGCAAACGCTGAAATTTTCCATTTTCCACACAAAAATATCATTTCACTGTGACAAAGGGATGGCACCAATTATATTTTATTGCAGACATCCTCTGTTAATGGCAACGAATCAAGTTGTACTGGGGAATTGCAGTCTCTGCTGTAAAAGTGACGCTGTCCCAGGTAAATCCCAAAGCATGGAAGAGCCTCAGTTGTCCCCGAGACACATTCCAACAACTTTCTTTTATCCACAGGAGAAACTAACCCCAAAAGGCATCACAACAGACAACGGGGTCACTCGGAGTCCCTTTGAGTCTGTATGAAAGGACTGAGCACATGGATTTTCAATTTAGGACAAATGATCATGTATGGATCTGCCATTTTATAAATATTTTGCATAGATTGCTATATTTTTATTGAATGTCATGAACTTCAAGTAAAATTTCTTTAAAACAAATATGAAATAGCTAATATTTGATTATTAGTTATATTTTAGTCACTGTTTTATCATAAATTGAAGGGCCTTGGGGTTTTTTGTTCTTTCAGTCTGCAACATGAAATGCACTCTATCAATAGCATAATACTGACCTAGGAAAGTCACATAAATGATTTAATTGCAGGAAAGGTTTTTGGAAAGATACCTGAATTCAATACACAGCTCTATTTGGTTTTAAAACCCTTTAAAGACCTCAATAGCAGCAAAAATGGGTAAATTGTCAAAGAGGGGTGTATTTCAAAGCCTTTGCAGGGCCACAGTTATGAGTTTTCTTTTGAATGGATAGCAGCACACACCATGTGGCCTGGCAAATCACACTCAAGATTTCTGTTATTAAATCCTGCAACCTTAAATATTTGATGTTTTTCCATTAGTGTTTCTGACTGTCCTTCTATCGCATTTGTAGGATTGAAAAACTGGGCTGGTAGTAAAAAATCTGATGGGACAAGCCTCCGACTCACAACTTTTCTGCTTTTCCTTCTCACTTTATCTTCTCAACCCAGCACAGAAAGTACAGCCTGGAGAACTTTCAGCAAAAAAACCAGCATTCCCCATGCACAGGACTCAGCCCTGTGGAATCCAGCAGGAAATGAAGGCAATATTCATAATCAAGAATTTCTGCAACTTCCTGAACAGAAAATCTGCAAAATTTATACAAAAATATAATCCCATGTTATTTTTTCAAACTTCAGTCACTGCTGTTTGTGCCCTGGGTGGAAAACTTAGGCAAATGAACTGGGAGTCACAACAAGATCTGGGGAAAACTCTAAATGTTTTTATGCTGGATGAATATACAAAAGCTGGATAAAGTTATCCTTGGGGTTTGTAAAAGGAAAAGTGCCTTCCAAATCCCACAGTCCTGAGCCAGGAAGTGAACTCCAAGAGTGCACAAGTCCCTCCCTCAGTCCATACTGCTCTGCGCTGTGCAGAGCCAGGTGATGCTTGGTTTAAAACCTTCCTCTAGGTCAGCATCACTCCATGATGATCTTTGTGGGTCCTTTTCACTCAAGATATTCTCTGATTTAAAATTCAGGAGCATTCCTTTGCCAACCATCAGTCCCAGGACACTCTGTCCCAGCCACTGCTCCACAAAATCCTGTTTTGACACTATTGCCCTTCTAGCTCTATCAACACCTCTGTGAAGCAAATTTATTCTGGTCCTACACGGTAAACCATCTAAGCTACCTCAAAATATTTTTTCCTGTTATTGGGACAAGGCAGGTTGGGAATGGACTCTTGTTGGGACAGCTAAAGGGTCCTGTCAAATGTTTATATGTGTTTGAATAAATGCACACAATTCCCAGTGTTCCTCCCTTCCTCCCCAACCCTACAAATTTCCTTTAATTATTTAATCAGTTTGGTTGAAATTCAAAGTAGTAAGTTGTTAGTTGCTACTTAACATTCCCTATAAATTGCATTTATTAGTTGCAGGAAGGAGACTTGCCATTGTTACAGTAATTTAAATTGTTACCACATGGCTGCAGACTCCTGCTAACTGGTGGGTTTGGGGCAAAATCAGCTCCTTAAAGATCTTTAAAAGGCACTAGAGACAAGCTAACCAAACTTTTGTCCAGGAAGTTACAATTTATCAAAAATGCAATACACCATGGATGAAATATTCATGGTAAGCAGCACATAATGTGGTCCATGAAATGACATCTTAGCATCTCTCACTCTGGTCGTACGGAAGTTTGCTGACAGTGCAGGGTGATGCTCCATTGATATTTAACAGTCCCCAGCTCCGTGGTCTTTTGTGAGACTGCAGCATCATCCACTCCAGTCCATTCTTTCCCCGGCACTAAATCAGTCAACTTTGACACACAACACTGTTCCAGTCCCTTTGCTCAATTTTAATGCTGGAGATGTTGTAACTTCCCAATAATAGCTTGGAAAGCAACTGAGGAAAGAATCTCCTCCCTTCCCAATCCTCCCTGCACTTTTTGGATATGTGCACACCCCTGTTGATAAACCCTCGTATCCTTCTCCCAATCCTAAGCAAAAGGATGGTCTCTGCTGGGGATCACTGGAGAAATTTTACAGCTGGAGACTCTTTAACCTTGATGCAGCACAGACAAGAATACATCAGCACCTCCTATAGGAAAATTTGGAGGAACACCACACATAAAATAACAAAATAAAATAATAGATTCATCTTCCTGCAGCTAAAGATAAATATTAAATAATCCTATCTGCTTCTGGCTGAAAATTAATTTCTTCTAAGGCAAATAGTGTAATACGTATGTGCGTTTCAATTCCCATTTGGCAAAAAGCCTATTTTCAGTCTGCAGTACATAGACTTTTGGAATACCAGAACTGCATTCATCACAGACACACTTAAACAAATAGAATCTTCCTTCGGGTACCAATTCACTGTGGTCCAGTAAAATACATATATATTTATTTATTTCAAACCATCAGTATTCCCACCCAATCCAGATAGCCAGATTAGAAGCAAAGCTCTTTGTTTAATATTTAATTAGTCCAGAAAACCCCTCCAGAAGGATTATCCCCAGCATCCAAACTCCTCTGTCAAGCAGGACCACAGGCACTGCCCACTTGTGCCACACCGACAAACATCTGTATTTTGGGATTGAGCCATCCGTGCAGCACTCCTGATTAACTCACTGCCTGGGAAAGGACAGGAGAGCAAACACAGAGGGTTCCAAACCCGAAGTCTGAGCCCTCTGTGTCCCTGCCTTGGCTCAGACACGAACATCTCCCTCTCCCCGTGCCTCTGTCATTCCTGCACTGCCAAGTGCTCGGGACACACCCCTCCACAAGCATGGATTCACTGGGCACTAATCAGGCTCTGCTCCTGTGTGGTGTGTGTGACTTGCCAGGTGAAGTGTTGTGACAAAGCCTGACATGCCATGACACTGTGCAGTCTTGTCAGCTTCCTGGGAATGCACATTATTCTCTCCCTTTTCCCACCAAAACCCTCTTCTTCTGTTTCAGAGCAGCATCCAGTTGTCTCCTGCACCACCCTCCACAGAACTTCCTTCCCATGGCATGTTCTGGGTGCATTTTATCCTCTCTTGCTATTAAAAAGTTGCCCTCCCCATGCTTGGAGCCCTTAGGAATATGAACAGCTCACTGCCCAAGGTTAGAGAGCCTAGGTGTTTTCCAGACCCCACCACCCTTGCCCATACAAGCACGTGAATTTACAGGTTTGCCAGCCTGTTCTTCACTCAGACCCTTCCACAGTCCAGCCTGGGCTCTGACAGAAGGCTTGTAGCACCCAGTTCTTTCTCTGAAAACTTCTGGAGATCTCTTCATCTCAGTCTCTTACCCAGGGCCTATGTGGCAGTACCCAAAGGAGCTGCGCTGATGCAGGATGCACAGGTAAGATTTTTAGACCCAGCTACCATGGTGATTGATGTTCTAAAAATATCCAACTCAGCTGCACTGACAGATGGGTTAAATGTATGGCTGCACTATACCTGGATCACAATCTGTTAGGATGAGGGTGCAGATAAGGACCAGCAAGTGCAGTTCAGTTGGGGAAATTTAAAGAAAAATGCACACAAAAGTACCTATAAACCCAATGTTATGAAACTCTACTGGTCTCATATGTGAAAAAGGCTTCGTTTTAATTTTCTTTCTGCTCTGGCAACTCTATCTGGTCCCGTTCTGCACTCCAGAAGATGACAAAAATGCAGATTGCAGTGGCAGGGAGAAGGAATCCAGTTCTTAGCAAACACAACATGACAGAAAGCATTTGTTGCTGCTGCTGAAATTTGTGTATCTAAGCATTCTGTGAAGTCTAATGTGATCTTAGGCTGCCTGCTGCCTTGGAAACTAGTGGTCAGATACTCTCAGCAGTGGGCATAACCAGCTAGAACATTTTGATTAGATGAAATTTCATGGAACTGAAATATTTCACACACTGGCTTCAGTGAATTTCTGTCAAGGACCAAAACAGAGAGAGCACTCCTTGAAAACAACGACCCCACATCCTGGTGGTTTGGACACAGGCATGTTCGAGCTCTAGACTCAAATCCCTGTTGGACCAAGCGATCTGGAATTAAATCAATTGCACTCGAAGCCAACAACAGGCCAGCCAGGCTGCTAACAGAGAAAGTGAGGAGATGTAACTCTCAGCTATAAAAGAGAAAGAAATAAACCCAAACACACGCTTATTTTCCATGTTGTTTGACTCTCTCCATTGCAACCCTGAAGCTTTGAGAATCCGAGTAAAATCTGTCCACTTGCCCAAAGCAAAGCACTTGGATTACGGAAGTTACCTAGTACAGAGCTAAAAACTACCAAAACATCAGGTAATGAGGGTTCCACTTCCTAATAATCTTGCTTTGGAGAAACAAATCCCTTTTCCTCAGATACCATTTGAAGGTTACGAGGCTGAACAGAGAGTCTGAACAGTTGTTGTAGGAATAAGAGAATCAAATTAGCAAGAGAAAATGTATTCGGATCATGAGGTGGATTTCCACATGTCGCACCTCCGCAGCACAAGGACTGGAGTTCAGAAAGCAACTTTGGTGCACAGGGCAGCTGCCAAATATTGCCAAATATTGTTTTCCTCCAGCCAGGAAGCTGCAGATGAGAACATCATTGCGTATGGGCTGTCCCCACAGCCTCCAAACCTAAAGGGCCCTGCCCAGGCTGTGAAAGGCATCCAGCTTTTAGCAGCCGCTGTGATTACAGGCAAGGGCCCCTTTGCAAAGTGCCCCCTTCAACCCACAGAGCTGCCACTGCAGCTCCCTCATCCCAGGGGGGATCCCAGCAACAGGTCAGGCTGGAATTGTGGTGGCGAGATCCTGCAAAGCGCCTCTGACTTCCCATTAAATTAATGCTCTTTATTAAAAATGTCTTTTCAATCACTTGCATTTCTTTGCATCCAGATCTGAACACTCCTGGGATTTCTCAAGGTCAGCTGTGCATGGAGGTGTCCCTCTCTCATATTGCAACTCCTTGAAGCAACAATTTCTCCTCCTGTTTTTGGGCTCAGAGTAGAGCTGCCCTTTGCAAGCACCAGGTGGGTCACACTCCCCAATAACACCCATTAGCAGGTATGGCTGGGATTTAGATTTCAGCATATTTGTATGGAAATCACCCTTGTGGTGTCATTTTACTCCTTATAAATCACTTCAATATCAGGCTCATAAACCCAAGTGATTGTAGAGAACAAATAAATATGGATGCATTCCTGGAAATGTGCAACAAGGAATGCTTCTGGACTGTTCTCCGAGGGCCGCGGTCAGCACAGGAGAGGTTTTCCACCCACTCCTTCCTTTTGTAGCCATCCTGTTTTTACAATTTCAAATTTAATACTTTTTCTAATATATTATATGTTACCTCCCATGTATTTAAACTGTACTTAAAAGCATGCTAAGAACTGGTAATTCTTTAATGGTTGTTCACTTACAAGCGATTGTGGGTCATTACACAATCATTTAAAGGGCATTAATGAGAACCATTTAATGGTTTTAGTAGAATATCATTGTAAGGGACAGGGGAAAAGTTACTGGCTGTAAATTTTTATGACCATTTCTTACAAAACGTATTACTTTAAAGATTTATGTATGTAACAATGAGTACAATAAAAGCCATGCTAAAAATAATTTGAAATCAAAGTAATGCATATAGATAAGGTCCCACTTGCTGCAGTTTTCAATGCAGGAAGATTTTCTCTTTTCTTTTAGAAACCTTTCCACTTGCAGTGCAGCTTCAGCTCTCCTTTATGAAAAGTCAGAGCAGGGGGAAAAAAAAAAAGCGCTCAACTCTACATTTTAGCAAGACATAAATTGTCCTTTACGGTCCATATTTTATTTTTACTTTGCACTCCTTGTTTTGCATATAAAGTCAGTATTTTCTCACTTTCTCCTCAGATACAGCACAATAAGACAGCTTTTAACCAGAATGCAAGGAGAATAAGGAGAATTACTTCCAAAGGCATCTCGAACTATACATTTCATTGGCTTTTTATAAATGGAAAATAAAGGACAACTCTGCATACCAAAATTAAAAGGCTATTTCCTCACATGGAAATTCTTTATTACTGTACTAGACCAGAGCATACCTTCAAAACTACAGAAACTTATTTTGAAAACCATTCATATGGATGCATTAACCTTATTAAAGTGCTTTAATAACAAAACAGTCATCATATTATGCCTGGTTTTGTCCATTTGTGATTCACATGGAATATCTAATGAGGAAGACAATGCCCTTTTCCCCCAGTATTCTTGCATAAGTAGGAGAATATTTCTAATTAACAGGCAGAGTTAGTACAGCACATGAATTGAACTCAACCATATCTCTAGAAATGCTGATATTTTTACTGTTTGCATTAAGTAAGGATTGTATTTCTCTCTGAATCTGACCCAGTACCCATTACCAATAAGATTAAGATTTAAGATAACTTGGTCAAAAGATGGTGAATTATAACTTTTAATTAAAGCGTAGAAAATAGTTTCTTTAAAACAAACATGGCAATACTTTCAAGATCATTAATTTTTTATGTAATGAACAACAAACCCAACCTGAATATTTTCAAGTGTGACACTGCAGAGCCAAGGAAAGGGGATTTTTTCAAAACTTCAAGGCAACAAACATAAGCAATGCAGCTCATCTGCAGCTTTTGAATGTTTGGAAACACTGCTGTTCTTTCACGAGGAGAGCTGTTGGCCATACACCCTCCAAAATTTAGTTTAGATTCTCATTGGGATGACACAGGTATCAGTCAGTGAAGGGGTGATGGTTATGACTGTGTTTTCCTTTACTTTTTACTGATTTGGTCCCATTTTGAAATTTGGGAGCCCGACTGATGTGATTCGCTTCTGTGTTTGAGATTGTGTACAAAGCAATGATTGACATGGTGTGAAATGGTGGCTGTCTCACCTTTAATACAGATTAACATCTGACTGGCTTCTCAGGAATCCTTACGGCTGCAGTTTAGTCTCCAGAATTCTGCAAGAGCAGAATGCAACCGATTTTCTTTAAGTTGTAAAACACTGGGAGGGAAATGCAGGGTCTGTGCAAGTTATAAGTCCAACTCCTGCATGATTCCACAAAGTATTTCCCTGCATGAGGCCGAAGATGCACCTCCCCATCCCATCCTCAAGCTGTGCCATGATTCCATTTCCTGAGCTCTTGTGAGCAAGAAGTGTCACCCACACCTGACTGTGTCACAGCCATAAAACAGGGACTAATCCTGGCACTAGGATGAGATCAAATCCCCTTTTACCAGCAACCTGCACTGGGAGTCATAACCTGCATTTCTGGAAACAAAAGGGCGACACACTAAAATCAATGGACCACTTCATTCCCTGGTTTTGTGATCCTGCTCATTATTGGCATTTTTCACCTCTCTCTCACATTTTATTTTTCACTGGGTATTAATCACTGCTAACTGTATTTTCCCCTACCAATTCTTCACCTCATCAGAAAACAGCACCTGCACTCAGAGCACAAAATTAAGAGATTCATAAAATCAGGGAATGAAATGGCACATTGGTTTAGTGTGTCACAGTTTCACCTCCAGGAACACAGGACTGTGAAAGAGGAAAAGGGGAAAAAAACCAAAGAAGTAAAAATTTAAATAAAGAGAATAACAGGTACACAGACAGGAAGAAAAGATGGGCAGAGGATGAAGATGGGAACATAACTAAAAAAGGAAAAGGCAAAATTCGGGTGGATGAAAGATTAAGAATTACAAGTAATTATTTTCTTTACACACCTGCACACATTTCCATGTGCTAAAGCACGCACTAAAATGAAGAGAAAGGCAAAGGCAAAGCACTGAAATTGTTCACTTTTTTCCTACAGCCCCACTAAAAAAAGAGGAAATTGAATGCCATAAATATCTTCAAACAATAAAGTTTTGATTTACAGACAGAAAAGCAAATAAATTGTGAGTAATGATTTGAGGTTGTAGAGGTCTCCAAGCACTACATGATTTCTATTTGTCATGTGTGTTTCAGTATTTAGATTCACTCAAGTACATTCAGAACACAGATTCTGCTGAGGTTTTTGAAGGTATTTGGCTTGCACTGAGCTTTTTCCTCTCTCCTTAATCAAATACCAACACGGACTGCACAGGCACCTTTGTAATTGCAAGACAATATGGGTTTGTTGCAATTATTGACTTCACACACACACGAGTGCCTCTTCTTCACAGCTTTTTGAATTTAATCATGTTTACTGATGATCCTTTGGCTACTCATAAAAACAGAGACAAATATCTCCACAAATGCCTTTATTGTCAGCAGCATTCACATAGAGCTTTAATCCACTGCCTTGTCCCTAAAACCATTTCAAATACCCAGGAAGCTGCCTACAGTTCTGAGTTTCCTCTTCTGGCTTTGCAGAAGTTAACTGAGAATGGATGGAAATTTTTTTTTAAAAAGTACAGAATTCAAAGATAATTAATTTACTATATATTTTCAAGGTATCAAACTTTAAAACACCTGTGAGTAACTGCTATTTTCAGCTTTCAGTCAAAGTAGCTGCCAATACCCACAGCACAAAAACTAAGGAATAATTGCACAGAATCTGGGAAAGCCAAGGAGACAGTCAGAGAAGTGTCAGTTTGGCTCCACTGATCTGCTCCATGACATCTTAAATGCAGATATGGCCAGTGTCCTGGAAAGGTGATTTGGGATCAATCACGGAATGGTTTGGGTTGGGAGGGACCTTAAAGCTCAGCTAGTTCCAACCCCTTGCCATGGGCAGGGACACCTCCCACTTGTCACTGTGGAACCACAGGTGGACATTCAGGCTCTGGATTTCAGACATGCAAAATATCCTGCTCAAAAATACATTTTTTATCAGAAAACAGAGAACTCGAGCTGTTAATATCTGATCTACAGGGTTGCCAAAAGACAGAAAGGACATTTACTGCACCCAATAAGACTCAGATACTGCATCTGCTGATCAATAAAAACTATTTTAAGATACAACAGCAGTGAAAGACAGTTAGAAACAGTTTATTAAACATGATTTTATTACAGACCGCAAAATTTCCATGGGGGGGAGCTCATTATATAAATGGACCCAGAGCCCAGAGCCTACCACAAACTGGAGCCCTGGCTCTCTCTGGCTGTTAGCAGGATACAGGAATGGCTGTCACAGTACTCAGGGGCACAGATCACCATCAATGTCCTGGTGTGCTAACTTCCTTGGAAAAAAAATTCCTGGTGACTTCTGAGAGAAGCTTACAAGCCAGGAATTTGGGAAGAGGAAGGACTTGTGAATGGTGTATTCCAATAATGCACTCCATCCAAGTACAGCAGTAAGGGGCACACAGTGCTCAAAACAGCCTTAGAAGTGTCTGCATGACGGTCTAGGACAGGTAAGAAAGATCCCTGCATTTTGTTCAGCCTGGAAAAGTGAAGGCTTAGGAGTGACCTAATTGTGGCCTTCCAGTACCTGAAGGGAGTCTACAGGAAAGATGGACAAGGACTGTTTACAAGGGATGGAGTGACAGGACAAGGGGGAATGGATTCAAACTGTCAGAGAGTAGGTTTAGATTGGATATCAGGAAAAAAAAATCTTCTCTGTGAGGGTGGTGAGGCCCTGGTACAGCTTGTCCCGAGAAGCTGTGGCTGCCCCATCCCTGGAGGTGTCCAAGGCCAGGGTGGACAGGGCTTGGAGCACGTGGGACAGTGGAAGGTGTCCCTGCCCATGGCAGGGGGTGGAAGCCTGAGATGAGCTTTAAGGTCCCTTCCAACCCAGCCATTCTGTGACTTATGAGTTTGCACCTCTTCCCAGCATTATCAGCAGAAATTGCTGGTATATCACTCTGAACTTCTGGTACAGCACCTCTGCATTAAAAAAAGTCCATTTTGACCTGTGTGTGGATAATTTCACTCAACTTTCTCTGTGCATTCTTCTGCCTACCACACCTCTAGGCATGCCCACAGAAAAGTGTTAAAGAAGGGTTTAACAGCAAAATTTGGGTTTGTGACTGGGGCACAGGAGCAGTTTCCCTGTGAATCTCTGCCACAGCCCTGTAAGCTCCATCTGAAGGTGCAAGCAGGGTAGAACTGAGGTGCCAGGTTCTTTTCTATGAATCCAAGAGCACATTTTAAAGCTGTGATGCCCGCAGTGCATCCTCTGACACAAGCTGGGAAGCAGCAAGTCCCCAGCCTCAATTCCTGCCTGAGTGCCGGCGACTCCCTGAAGGATTTACCTCTCTGCTTTTGATTCCCTGTGTGCCACCGGGGAATAACAGCACTTACCTACTTCACAGCCAGGCTCTTGTGAGAACTAATTAATGTTTGTTGCACAACACTTGGAATTTGTAAAATGTCATTTAAGTGATAAGTATTATTGCCATTATCATCAGCGCTGTCCTGGGGACCACAGACACACGAAGGCAGCTGCTCCAAGAGCTACTTAATACATTAACAACAAGCAAAAGAGTAGAAAAAGCATCAAATCTCTGATTCCCTTAGGAACAACTGCTGAAAAAAAATACATAGTGGTTGACATCATCTGCTAGCCTGAAAGATTTGTCTGCCGTGGTCTCACTCTGCCTTGTCCCCCAAGAAGCTGCTCCAACTGGGAGCAATCCTCCATTGTCAGTGGGACCACTGCGGAATGGCAGTGGAACCCACCACTCCGGGACCTGCCTGAAACTCAGATGCTGCCCACGCGCAGTTTAATAAGTCTCTTCTTCCCCAGCTTGCTTCCTGTGGAACATCATTTCCCTTTTTAATAGGTAAGGTCATCAGCGAATGATGTAATAAGCCAGTCAGGAAGGTGCTGGAACCACGTGAGATAATAACTATATTTAGTTAGAAAATTCCGACAAATTATATTGCAAAAGTCTATTTATACAATTCCTTCTGTGGATATATTAAAAGCTATTTTAAGTATTCATACTCATTGCGGGGGGGGGAAAGCAGCCTACATTACATCCAAAAGGTAAGGACATGATTCAGTACATGAGGAGAAAGACACTGAAGGTTTATCTCCTTCCAAAAGGCAGGATTCCTAGAAAAATCCTTTCGTTTTATCCCTGGGACAGACACATATCCACTTTGGACCTTACACCCTACCAACTCCAACTCAGCACGCTCTGAAAAACAAACTGCAGCACCAAGGACTGTGGTTCTCTGGAAACTTTCTCCTCATTAACCTCAGGTTCTGGAGAATCAACTCCAATCAGGAAGATATTTACATCCAGATCAATGGGAAATGAGACTTCCCAACATGGATTGTGTCCTCCACAATATTTTAGTGTCCCAAACCTATTAAGTGCTATGAGATTTATAACATCAAGTTCATGTACCATGCTATAATTTACATTTAAAAGTTGCCTTGCAGCTGCTTCCCCTTGGCCTGTTCTTCCATTATATCCAAATTAATAAAGTCTATAACCTGTGCTCTCCTATGCTTAGGAACATTAAGGAATGGGAAGTTGGTTGGAAGGAAAGAATGAAAACAACAAAGTCAACACTAAATGACAATATCTCTGAACTGTTGTAATGTGTCTGAAAAAAAATCACTTAATTCATCTATGACACTGTGTATTAAAAACAAGAGACTTTTTCATATTTTTCACATTTTTGACTTCTCAAATGAGTGCCTCAGCAAGGGATCACTCTGGCAGCCACACTATGCAAATACAGAGGGCTCCAACTGGGATCCTCTGTTAAACCCTCAGTGATGCCAAATTAATAAATAAATAGATATCAGGATACAAATCACAACTCAATAAAACAACCCCTGTAAATATAAAGTGATCTTGCACCACACAGGTGGGGACAGGTCATTTACCACCCAGCACAGGGGTGACACATCAGTGGGACACACAGAAACTGGGCTGGGCTGCTACCCCACAAATTGAATTCAAGTGCCCTGCCCATACACGGAATTTTCCTTCCAAGTAATCAACTACTCAATGGGAATGAAGAACCCAGGAAGACAAAGCACAACATGGAATGCAAACTACCGAGGGAAACCGCCTGAGATGAGTGCAAAATGTGTTTGCACTGCACATTCTCTGAGTCTCTCAGAAGGGGATCATAAATAGCTGGAGAAGAAGAATGGCTGGTGTGGTATGAGCCAGCAGAGCAAAGAACAAGCAGGAGCAGGAATGGGAATGGTAGGAAGGGATGAAGCTGTGTTAAGCATTCAGCGCCTTCAGACAAAGTGCCTCATACCCTCCAGTAAGAGCTGCACCAGCCCCAGCCTTTATTTACTACATAGCCACATATCTTTGACCTATATTTTGAAAGCCATTAACGATCCAGAATAAGGACATACAAAAATAAGGAGGGTTTTTTTTTTTCATTGGGTTTTTCCTCTTCTCTTTTGTGTTAAACAGCACAGCCTCAAGCCATTCCTTACAGTTGCAAAGATGTTCAAATGAGGCCTTCAAAGGCTGCAGGCTGAACTCTCCCGGGTGGACTCTGTTGTAATCATTAGGCTAAGCAGAAATATAAAATTGCTGTAAACAACAAAGTTATAAAAGAGAATGTTAAATATCATGCCACCAAGTCAACAGGAAACTGAAGCTCTGATACACAAGTCGTGGTCATGATGCACACTGTGCTCACATCAAAATAGAACTGGGTTTTCTTCTGTTTATTCTTCTCCTATTACTTTGTGTAGCATGAAAGGCAGCAGAGAAGAGAAGCACGACAGACAGCTGTGGTAACAGCAGCACTTCCAGCTGCCTTTTGCCCCCATAACAGCACCATGAAGACAACAAAAATGACCATATGCTGCAAGTTTATTAAGGAAAAAAAGGAGGTGAGAACTCCCAAAGAGAGCACCATCCAGAAACAGCAGATTCTGTACTGAACAGTGGCCAATTCATCGTTAAAGCTGGAGCTTTTTGACACAACAGAGAATCTGGAGAGCACAGCCCTTTAGCAGGCAGTGCTTAGGGATGGCACCTCTACCTGCCCATCCTCTCTGCTCAGTAAAGCCTCTCCTGCTCCAGGAGTTGGAGCAACTCATCGCTACTGCCCCAAAATGTGAAACTTGCTGCAGATGCAGCTCAGCTGCTGACTAAAGAAACCAACAGAACCTTCTCAGACTAAAGGAGCAACTTGATTTTTGTGATCCCAAACTAATGGGTTTGCGATCAAAACAGGTTAAAGGCAAAAAAATCTGTGCACTGCCACCGGGTTCAGACCTCCACTATCAGATACACAGTGACGCACAGCAGAGATTTATTTCCCAGTGACATAAAAGCCAAAGTGCATTCAACGATAAAAGTTCTCAAAAGAATGCTCACAACGATTAACAGAACATGCTGCATTCTCACTTTCTAATGTCTCCAGCTAAACCCTTGAAATCACCAGTAAAAACATATGCATTTAAAAGCAAAGAGATGATGTTGGAATTAATAACAAACTTGCTGCTTGCAAAAAAGCTGCTTTATAAACAGCATATTTACTGAAAGCACGTTCCCAAGAGCCCTGTGTTCCAAGTGTAACACTTTCCTCTACGATTGTACACTCTGAATAATAAGTTTGGGCTTAAAGAGCTTGCACACTTTGCTGCACCCAAGCTCTGGGCAGGCACAGCACAGGAAGCTGCTCTAACCCCAGGCTGCCTTCTGAGCACTGCTCTCAGCAATGCCACTGGCATTTCTTCTGAGGAACTGCCTTGGTGGGGGACAGCGACAGCAAAGGGGACCACGTCCAGTTAAATTCAACTTCAGAGACAAACAGAGCTTTATTTTGCCTGATGAGGAAAACCAAAATCTTCCTCTGAAAAGCGTGGTAGTTATGATTTCTCAGGTAAATTGCTCTTAAATTAGGAAAAACAAAATAAACTTTTGGCTCATGAGCTGCCTGGCAGTGAGAGAGAGAGAGAAACTCTCAGCTAAAAGGACTTAGATTAATTAAGTTTTCACTACAGTTGCCACTTTCCTGCTTTAATTCCTCAGGTATTCCCTCTCAGCACATTCACTATCATCATTTAATGCTGGTCCGATTCCCTTCCCAGAGCACCCCACAAGTACCTCCAACATTTACAGACCCCTGTCCCAACCATAATCCAAATGGAAGCAGCTGTTTTCCCACCTCAGTGTTGGCACCTAGACCACAGCTGCAGCAATCCTGTGCAGCTCAAAGACTTTATTTATAAGGAAAACACCAAAATAGTTCAAACCAATGAGGATCTGAGCCATACCATGAGTCCCATGGCATGTAAGAAGTAATTTCTTTTGTTCGATTTCAAATTTCACTTAAAGCTCTGTTGTTCTGGTATGGTTTTAAAAGTTAGTAACTTCTTGGTAAAAATTAAAGCACAGAAGTTTCCCACTATCTGCAAAATTTCTGTGATTCTGAAGCAGAATCCCTCCTTCCTCCCTTGCCACAAACACCACCCCTTCAGAGAAGGAAAATTAATAGTTTACATTCACCCAGCTCCTTTTGGGAGTAAGTCCCAGGCATTGACCAGATCCTACAACACCAACTTTAAACTCCAGGCACAACAGGTGTGCTGAGCTGCCTTTCCTTGGGAAAACAGCCTGCCCCTGGAATATGGGATTCACTCATGGCCACACAAACC
This sequence comes from Callaeas wilsoni, assembly GCA_013398955.1. Classification (NCBI taxonomy): domain Eukaryota; kingdom Metazoa; phylum Chordata; class Aves; order Passeriformes; family Callaeidae; genus Callaeas; species Callaeas wilsoni. Next base: position 269,815 of record VWPU01016798.1, read on the forward strand.
TAGGGTGTTAGAAGGCTAAATACAAAAATAGAAAACTTGAATCTTTAAGGTGAAATTTTCCCCAGGGCTTCTAATTTTTTGGCTTTCCTAGAAGTGGGTTTAGGCTAATTTTGAAAGAAAATCTGCCATCTCAGATCAGCCTCTGTCAGTGGGAAGAGGCAGCCCCACAGAGCCACGTTCTTAAAGGGAACAGTTAAAACAAAACCTCTGCTCCAGCATTTCCCTGGATCAATGCCCAATCAAGCCCCGATTCCTTTTGTTTTGACAGTTTTGTAATGTAAAATAGAACACACATACAGTAGAAACACAATCAAAGTCCTTGCTACTTGAGACTCTGGAAGTCTCTCCTATTTATAAATAGCAAAAACGTATGTTTATGTAAAGGGAAACACTGATTTACTAGAACTGATTGCTTCACAGTCTAATTACTTTTCAACTGGCTGTTCCAAATTAAGATGTCATTGATGGCTTTTTGTGATATATTTCATTTTAAGCAAATTTATTCTATAATAGAGCACATCATAATGGAAAGCAGAGTTCCCACTCTTGCCTCCTCTTTGTAGCCTGATATCTTGACAAGTAAATTAAATTTAGCAGTTAAAATGCTTCCATTAGTAATTTTATTAAGTTAATTAAGGAATCTCTCTTTCTGAATTTTAACTACATTCGTTTCAGCACAAACTTGATTTTTTTTTTTTTTTAATTCCATATATTTAGCAACCATGATGGTTTCTAGGACAAACAACTACCTATAGGACAGTCATGAGACTACAACAAAGTTAACTAAGGAAAAAACAGAGATTTTAAAATAAAAAGCTAGTTTTTTTTCTTTAAATTCTTTTGCTCTACAAATCCAATAGAACTCTGCTACTCAAATCTAGGGACAGTGAATTGCTGTGAGCAATTCCAAGCTCTAGAAACCACAACAGATATTAACAGACCTAGAACACAAGTTAATATGTGTAAATCACGTCCATCAAATGAGAAGCACTGAACCCTCACCTGTTGCTTAAGCCAAATTCATAACTCCTGGTATACAGAAAGTCTACATTTCATAAATAGTGCCTTTCCTTTGATCTTTTTCATCTTTCAACACAGAAAAAACATGGATATAACCGAACATTATGAGAGCAACTGTTCCCTTTTATACCCCTCCTCCCTGAAATGTGGGACTACAAGAAATCCCCAAGATCTTCAGTCACCTCCAAAGCAAAGAATTGTAACTTGTATCCAAACTAAATTCATGTATTGTAATCATGAGCTAACAAAGTGCTTTACTTTCCCAGTCACTGCAATATGCAAGAAGCCTCTTGTCACATCTTCTGATAGTAAACAAAACAAAACCCTAATTTATCTCCTCACCTAAAGGAAGGGGATTTTTCAATAAACTTTTAAGGCGCCCCAGGAGCGGGGCCAAACAAGTGATAACATCCACTTGACATTCCGTGGTCTGCTGCAAAGCCATGTCTCCAAGAAGTAAGAGATGATTATTTAAGCCCAAACACTAAGCACAGGGAAGGCTGACACTGATTGTGTATGACAAGGCCACCCAGGGGCACGGCTCAGCACAGGCACATTAACATGTACAGATGTAAGAGCACTCCCCAGCACGGCCAGGAAACAACAATCGGGCTGGGGAGCCGTTTGCTGGCTCAAAGAGCAGCTCATACAGGTATGGGAACAGAGCTGAGAACATGGAAATGGGCAGAGATGCTGCAGGGCTCAGTGATCCCACCTGATCCCAGCAGGGACCAGGCAACACCTGCAGCCAGCCCCTGAGGTGCTGTGGGACAGGGAAGAGTCAGCTTTGGGAGCAGAAGGGAGGAAAAATCCACCCAGATGAAGCAACTGTGTAAGCATCACACATTAAATCCATTTCTGACTGTGAGCTCCTTGGACAGCTTCTCTTTCCTGACTTTCCTCACCAGAGCTTTCCAGCACTCACAGAACAGGCAAGGAAGAAGAATGCTGGGCCAAGGATGAGGTAAAATTGGGAGCCTAAATTACTGCGGCACAGATCATCCCTAATTATGGCACAGTGGGGCTGCAAATAAAAACAGTGATAAAATGGACTATTAAAAATGATATTCATGTTGTACTGATGGAGAACTGCCTATGGAGATGTTGATCCCACTTCACAATGCAGTTCCAAAAGCAGTAGGTGCCTTTTGCCAAGAGTTTTGGCTGAAAGATGGGAGTGAGGTCAAAATACAGCAGAATTTCTCTACAAACAAGAGCAAACACAGACTGTGGTTTTTTCATTAGTAATGGTCAGAGGACTTGGGATGAAACTTTTCCCAGCTTTGTTACAAAATTTGTACCTTGCAATTTATTTTTGCAGGAACAGAAAAGCCTCAGACAGATTTCCCAATGAGAAAATAAAAACAAAGTCCATCAGTTTCAATCAAAATGTTTGGTTTCATATTTATAAATTAAAATATTTGTGTGATTTTTTTCCCCCCCTATAATTAAAAAGGTGACAAACTATATTTAGAGCAAGATTCCAGTCATGGAATAAAAAACTAATAAAGCTGGAAAACACATGAAGTCTAAATCTGGGGTTTTTTCCCTGTATCAAGCACAATTAGTCAACCATTACTGATATATCATTGGCATTAAAATAAAGTAGTAAGGCATAAGTTTGTGCAGTGAATGAGTTCCTTAACAGTCCCTTTATAATAATAAATATTTCTAATACTTAGACACATACATAAGTTTGCAGAACCAAGCAACCTTATCCCCAACATTTAACATTAATTAATGACCTTCTGAATCGTAAAACTTGAGTTGATTTACAAATAACAGCAATCAAAACATGATACGCAACTTCTCAATTCATCTGGCCTGAAACCTGAACTCTATTATTACAGTTAGGAAAATAAAAAACAAAGAAGCAGAAATAGTCTCCACAAAGTGATTTTTGAATCAGATTGAGACACAATTTTAGTGCATTCACCACCCCATTGTTTTAGAAATATTCTGTACCATTGTCTTAAGCAGTGAGCAAAGCTTCCAGATATGAGCACAAAGGGTTTTTTTGGGAAAAGATAACACCTAATAAAAACCAAATAAACTGCAACATGCAGCCCTGATTTTCCTCATTTTCAACCATATTTTTGCACCGTGGTGGCTCAATAAGGGACAGTATGAGACAAGTTAAAGTCAACTTCCCATCAGGCTTCCAAGGTCTGAGTGGGACACTCAACCGGGAACAGAGGGATGCAGATTTTCATTACGTAAAGAACAGCAAACATTACCTCAAACAAGAGGGAAAAGCAGGGATGTGCAAACAATTCCTAGGATTACATGCCTCAGACACTCCCACTTTTTTTTTTTCAAAAACTGGGTCCCAAAAAAAATGGTGCCTGGAATTGTGGGTCTCCACTTGCACCTGCAGCCACCCCCAGGTGTTACCCATTAAGTGATTCTGAGAACAGCAGTTTCTCTCGCTGCCTTAACTCAGTCAGCCCAGAAAGGCTGGCAAAGTTTAACCCAAACCAAAGTACCATCCTTCCTTAAAAGTTCCTGTTAAGTTTGGATTTTCTTTCAATAAATCCAGGGATAAAAGATTATGTGAACAAATAAAAAGAAATGCTGCTGAAAACAGTCACCACTTTAAATTCTTTACCACAAAACTGAAGGCTGTTTGCAAAACCACAAGAACATAAAGCTGGAATGGATCCTGGGAGATTGGAGAGTCCATCCTCAGGCCCTGAATCAGGTTCAGGTGTATCTGCATGATTTTTAAACAGGTGTTTTTCCATCTTGTTATTTAACACCTCTAATTGCAAGGTTATACAATTGCTCTCAGCAACTCATCCCAGTGGTTAAAGAGTTTACATCTGCACCAACAATAATTACCAAAAAACAAAAAAAAAAACCAAGCTTGCTAATAATCAAGTCAATTATTTCTTGTTCAACACTTGGTGAATATGGAGAAGAATGATTGCCTCATAACCTCTTATTCATTAAGACTATTCAAGTGCCTCTCACAAACTAATTCCTTCTAAACTAAACACCCACAATTCTTTTGACCAGGAGATTTTTCTACCTCCAACATATTCCAGCTAAAAAACATGCACAAATTTCACCTCAGTCTTTACAATCAAAAGAAAGCATCAATTTTCCTGCAGTTTGCAGCTTCAAAACTGGGAGCACATTAGGACTTGGAGTCAGTCACCCCCTTGTCCTTCTCCACACTCACACTACAGCCATTTTCTCTCTTCCCTGGATTCCACCAGCCACAGTTCTAAAGCAGAAACACGAGACTTCTCTGCTCAGTCCTACAGGACCTCTGTAACACGGGGCACTGCCTCACCTCAAAGCACCATTCAGCAATTTGCATTAAAAACACAAGTGATGAGCTTTGGTAAGGAATTCTTTCTGGCACTTCCCAATCTTAAAACACAAACACGCAACTTCTCAAAATGCTGAAAACCAGAATAATATCCTTAGCTAGCTTTGGAAATAGAGAACTTCTTTTCTCCTCAGCATGAAGTTGTTTTCTAATGCCTTATCAATACATTTATTTCCTTCATTACAAAGAGACATATTTAACTGATGTGCACCTAATTCCCAAAGCAAAGCAGACATATACAAACCCAGCATAAACCTTTCAAAAATATGCACCACACAGTGTAACCAATCATGAAAAACTTCCATAGAAGACACAAACTTACCTTTGGAGAGGAGCCTCTGTGTTCTCCATGCATCCACTGCTGGCAGACAAAGGAGCTTCAGGTCAAGACCAGCTCACTCCAACTGGAGAAAACCTAAAAATCAAATCTGGCCTTCCATAATTTCATTTTGTAGAGAAACAGAACTCTACAGAGTGATTTTAAATAACTCCTAATTCATTACAAACATATCAACTAAGTTTAGCTGCACAATTAAATAACTGAACCCAGTCTGGAAAGGCTGAAAATCAGAAGTACACTGGCCCGGCCCCACCCAGCCCAGGGCTTTTCTTTGCTTCTGTAGCCCAGGATTGGTTCTTCTCTAACAAGGCGCACCTGTTGAAAGCACCTGAATCAAATTACACTCAGATTATAACGGCCGATTTTCAGGTGGGGTGTTAGTGTGGTGGGTTTTTTTTTTTTTCCCCCTCTTCTTGGTCAAATAGAACGATTTTTCAAAAGTCTTTCCATGGAACTCTTTCTAGACTATCAACCTGGAACAAAATCAATCTTAATGTGAGAGCTGGAGCTAGAAACCATTCTGTTCCAAACACTGAAAAACACAACTGGAAATAAGTGCTTCTCTCCCAGACTCTCTCTGGTGGATCCCAACATCCTGTTTAACTCCAGTGCAAACCCACCCTAAATGAATACACACCATACTTCAGCTAGTGAGTGTTTGTGGAAGTTGACAGAACACCAAATTAATTCTGATCTTCTTTACCCTGTGTTAAATACAAATATTGCATGAGCTGTCAACTTCTTTCTGAAAGATCTTCCTTTCTATGCCAATTTTATCCTGCCAGCAAGTACAAACAGGACACTGATGTTATCTCCAAACATCAAATAAACACACTTTTGGGTCTGAAGGGACCTGATTTGATTCCAGACTCTGCTTTCCCCATCACTGGGGCCACGATTTCACCCCTGTTTCTCATATGCTTTGCTGGATTGTTCCTGCTTTACATAATACTCTTGAAATTTTTCCCATCTAAACCAACCCAAAAAGTGCAGCTGAATAACTCAGAAAACCTTTTTGCAAAGATCCAAACTTTCAAAAGCTGACATACAAACAGCCTTTAAGGAAAAACCTAACTCTCCTATTGCTGTGTCCTAATCCAAGTTTGAAAGTCTCCCTGAACGAAGTTGCCACACAGGGATGACTTTGGGATCAGAGGGGGTGGATTTATTCCTTTTCCGGTTTTCCACTGTCATTCTTGTCCTAGAGTAAAAGCCCCCTGGCAAACAGAGCCTGTAAATCCAACAGTAATGCCAATAATAACTTAGAAACGGAATACCTTATCTGAAATGTATTTGAGTTGGTTGCTGAGGATACCCTGAGTTACGGTGAGCAGAGGAGAACGTGAACACCTGGGGTGTCAGAGGGCAGCACTTCACACCAACACTGCAACGCCTGTCTGGGCAGAGGGAGCTGAGACAGGAGAGCCCAGACAGTTTCTGTTCCGAGGAGCAGGAACCCAAACAGCTGCTGATCCCTCACAAACTGTTCCTTGCATGTTTACAGCTCCCACCCAAGCTGTGCTGCTCGCTGGTGGTTACCTGCCGGGCCGGGCCCTGCACTGCTGTCTATAAAATGCAATTATAAATTTAGCTCACCTGTACATGGAGCATCTTTCCAGCCATGGGAACAGTCAGACAGCAGCTGACAGCTCCGTAATTCTCCAAGAACTTTTGAGGCTGGTGGAACTCAGGGCTAAAAGCCAGCTCACAAAAACTGGTGGGTTTGGCCCTTCGGAATTTGAGGGGGATGAATCTGAGGAGCTGTACGTATACTGGAGATGGACAGGCTGTGACCATGGACCACGCTGGATCTTCTGGAAACTGCTGGAATTATGCTTCTAATGAAATTGTCAATAGTAATTCTGTTACTGGGAGCTTGAAAACCCTTTTTAATGAACTAGACAGTAGCAAAGTAATACTTTAAAAGCTACAGTAGGAGGAAATGTTAATTGCTCCAGGTTTCATGGCCGTGCTGGAATGCAGAGGGACAGCACCACCACCCAGCAGCATCAGGACCATCAGAGCACTGCTGCTTTGCCAGACCTCCTGGAATTATCAGCTGGAATTTGGGGGCTGCTTTACCAGGGCAAATTCTTTGTCGTGAACCACGTGAAATGGTCAAAAATGTAATGACATCTGTGTGGAGAAGTTTGCAAGGGTCCAAGTAATTCGATGCTGAAAAAAACAGATCGGCTGGCAAGAAAGGATGGATTTCAGCCCAAGATTTTTAATGCCCTCAATTCTTGTTCACTGAGTTCTGCTCCTGTTGAGCAGACTCACACAAAGGGGGTGCAGCAGCTCCATAGCATCAGATCCCTTGCACAGGTACTGAGGCTGGGTTTGGGGATTTGGGTTTTTTTTTTTTATATTTTCTTCAAATTTATGTGGCTGAGGCATTGCTACAGCTTCAAACAGAACATATAAACATGCAAAAATTCAAACAGCACAAGTTTCTGCAAGGAATTCATTTTTCTGGAGAAGGAAGGCAATGCAGAAGTGCAGAGCTGAAATCTTCACCTGAGACCAACTAACGCAGAATGCCAGACACAGCAGAAACAGGAAGATAATTTCCTCAGCCTACTGTTGTGAAATTTAGTAAAAATTACTTCTCTCCACCCCCAAAGAGACAAAAGATTTGATTTGTCCACCCTAGTGGATAAAGGGAAAAATCAAGATGGATGGTTTCACCTGCACACCTTTAATAACAACACCTCATTCCAGCATATCCCACAACACTTCTGAAGCGCTTTGAAAATGTGGGGAAAGCGTGATGAGAAAGGATTTTTATCAGAATATGCATCTAGGAACAGAGCTTGGCAAATGGGATGCAATTCCCTTTTGTTGCATGCAGAGTAAGCGTTAGAATATGAAAAATGTCCTTGTTTTCTATCGGTACCTTCTAACTAAAATATTGTTTAAGACCAGGATGAAGAACTATAATTCTTGGAAGGATGGTCCTTTGCTGCTGATAACTCCTGATACAAAAGGGAGAGGGACAGGACTGTCCTTATGTTCAGCAGAGGACAGGGATTCTGACCACAGAAAAGAAAGTAATTACAACAACCTGGGCCTTGGCTACAACAACTTCCCTGGGGCAATCTGTCCCCATTTTAAACTTTCCTCCAATGCAAACACTGATTTAAAGCCAAAATCTGGGCTGTGTATCACAAGTTGCTGGTTTCACATCAGTGACTTTACTCTTCTGAGTGTAAAGGGAGGAAGACCTTGATGCATCTCTGAAAGAACTGGGTCTGAAGTTGAAGTGAGCCGTTGTCATTTGCAGAGCAAATGCAGTTACACAAAGTTTGGGGAGGGCTCAGTATTCAGCACAACATATTAATCAATGTAAATGTGATCAGGGCAGGCTGGGACAGCGCTGACGCACAGAAAGGTGACATTGAATGTTTGTCCTGGGTGAAGATGTACCAAACCAGCCACTAAGAGGTGGCAAGGAAAGTCAGCACAGCTAAAAATGTCACAGGTTTTAAGGATGTTTCCAAGGGTCAGTACAAAGACACTGATCTTGAAGCACCTGCCTGCTATTATTGGCATCATCATCACTTAAAATTCAAAGTAAGATAGCCTCCTGTCACCAACCACACACTCCTGTTCTTGAAAATTATTCAAAAAAACCAACTGGACGTTTGTTTCTCCTCCTGAGATGGAAAAATGCCACTAGGAATGTGCCAATTAAAAAACCCCAAACATAAAAGCAATAAAAAGATACATTTATGAGGATTTATCAGGGAAACCCTACTGTCCATTACTTATGACTGCAATATGTCTATTAATAATAACAGGTAAATATAAAAAAAGTCCTTATTTAGTAGCCATGTGGGCATTAGATTTTATGAAAAGAACAGACACAATGTCTTTAGATTCACCCACACTTCCAATGGCTTTATTTAAAGAAGAACAGTGAGGATATATTAATTGCAGTTACATTATTCAGTTTTGTTTCTAATAAATCTGTAATTGCGGAGGAGATGTTGGGCCTAGAAAACATAAAATGCTACAGCACAACCCAACCTCATCGTCACTGTCCTGCTGTTGTTGGCTCAAACCAAGCCCAGCTACAAGACAACTCAATCACCTGCATGTGGAGAAGAGGCCTGGGAAGGCAAATGATGAATAAAGTCATTTCTTTGATGGACAGAGACTGAGTTGCAGAGCCTGACTTCGGAGTCCTCAGGAGGCACCGGCTGAAGGAATCGTTGGGGAATATTTAGGGCAGAGTGAGGGATCTGTTTCTCACACAGGAGGCCCTGCAGATGGTGGGAGAAAGCTGCAGTAGCCGGAATTGCTCAGTGTGGTGATGAGCACGATGCCAGAGGACGTGGCTGCAGGGATGCTCACGGCTCTGGCCCAGCCCAGTTGTCTCAGGTGTGCCGCCGGACGCTCGTGGCTCGCATCACTCTCAAGCCAAGGTCATCCAGCACCAGCTTTTTTAATCTGTAGGGTATGAAAGAGAGATTGGGCCCAGCAGCTGCTGCAGCCACGGCAGGTCCATTGTCTAGACCCCACATCTCCATGAAGGATAATGTGTTTTGTCAGGAACAAGTGAGCCTGGACAAGAACTCGGCACTCCTGTTCTTATTCACACTGTGATAAAATCCATCCCACGCACACATGGGTGGTTATGATTTCAGAGAAATACTGGCTCTGTTTCCCCACAGTCTCTGCTGGGCAGCCCCACTGACCCCACACAGAGCTGCCAGTCCCGCTGTGGGACCCTGCCTTGCACCTGAGATGCCCCACTCTCACTTCTGCTGCCTACCTGGGTTATGTGGCTCTTTCACTGTTGCTCCCTCTCTGCTCAACACGTCCTTATTCCAAATCCCTCTGTTTCTTCTCATGCCAGACAATTTTTCCTCCCACATTCATGCGAAGCTTTGGATACACAGAAACAGAACGTAAACGCAGTTTATGAACTTGTAATTAAAGATGATGTTGCTTTAGGCTTCCACATTGATGCAGCTGAAAACGCAGCCTGTAGTTTCAATGAGAACATGACTGTAAATTTGAGTGAAACCGCTTTCTTTGCTTAGACCTTTCATGCCTTCAAATGTATGAAATACAGAAATACTGAACACAGCAAAACTTCCATTGTGAGCTCATTCCAGAAACCTGAAGCTTGGTTTGTCTCAAGGTACCAGGTAAAGAAGAACTTTCATAAAAGGTTGTTGATATAAGAGATATGATGAAGGGAGGTTTTCACATAGAATTAACAGAGTTGGAGGAAAGCTTTGAGTAGAGGGAAAGGAGTTTCATGCATTTATAAAAACTGTTTTATATGGAAACAAAGAAATTTGTTGAAAGACTGTGGATATCAATTTAATGTAATGCAGTTACTTTCTACCCAGTGTGATTTTCTGAGCGCTTTAAACAGCCAGGTGTGAATCCAGCAAAAGGTGTGATGGTTTATTTTTGCTTATTTATTTTAATTCAGGAGGAGGAATTACTATTGGTCTAATTAATGGAATTGAAATAGCTACAGCACAAAGAAGATGGGAGTTAAAGATCAAAGTGTGACTGAACCTAGAGAAGTCACTTGGGAGCAGATTTACATGCTGGATCTGAATCAGCCAGATTCAGGTAGCCTGGGCTCCTCTCAGGCCTTCTGCTGTTTTTCCTGTCTGATTGGCTTTGTCTTGAGAGACACCCAAACAATAGAAATGCTCTGCACTGGGGCTTAGGAGAAAGGAGCCTCCTGGGGCCTATTACGGTTTCAAAACTCTGAAATCAACAGTAATTAGGTGCTCATTTTCTTTTTTAATACCTAACACGCAACTATCTGCATTTGCAGATACCAAGATACCTTCAAAACGAAATCTTTGATCTTGCTCTTAATTTAACCACTTAAGGTGTCACAAAAGTAATTTTGGGGAGGGAAGCAACAGGAGAACCGCAGACAGGGAAAGTTGGGAGAGTGATGTGGATCCCAATATTCATTAATAGCACTTCTACAGAAACTAGATGGAATTGTTCATGAAGTATTTTTGTGCTAAGGTTCGCAGGCTCAAAATCTAAGCAACTGGGATGATGCTATATCCTCTTAATCTAATATGTATTTACAAAATCTATGCAAATCTCTAGAAAGTCGGAGTTGTTTTCCCAAAGAAACAAGACTTAGCTCCTTTTTGTCTCTACTAAAAATTCAGTGCCAACAGGCCAGCACGTATGAGTAACCCAGTAATGATAAACCAGTAAGCCCACGTGAGAGGGAGTGGAAAGAAAGAAAAACAGATTTTATGTTTAAGTTTCTAAGAATTTTTTGCATTGAAAACTAAAAACAGGCACTCAGTTTGCCCAAAAAAGAGAGCTACAAAGTTTATCATGGGGTTTGCAGCCAAGCAGCTTCTCTCTGGCATTTTCCATTGTCCACTGCCCTGTTCAACCCTTCCCTTCAGAACATGAAGGGAAACTCCCACCTGCAGGAGCTCTTCTGACCGTGGATGCTCAGGCAGGGCTGAATCAGGAGTAAATCCAAGTGCCAGAACGAAAGGCCAAGGAATGTTATCTGTGATTACAAAGGCTTTGCAGCAGCTCCTTCGGAGCAGTTTGCAAAATCCACATGAATCACAAATGCTGGCATTTCCTCCAGTTGTTCTCTGCTAAAAACTTCCCAGATTCATGGCAAAACACAGCACTAACAGGGCTTCGGTTCCAGGCTTCTCGAAAGGGGCTCCCTGTTTGGAGAGTTCATGAACTTCTCCCCATGTTCTGGCTGGTCAGCAAGGAAAGCATCGAGCTTGGCTGGCCTTGGTAACGAGCGTGGAATAACCAAAATCAGCAGTGATCAATGAAGTGCAAGAGGGAAAAAGAAAAGGCAAAACTGCAAGAGAAAATGTTGATTTCTCAACCATAGCAACGAAAACGCTGTGGCAAGGAGCTGGGTTCACTTCCTCAGTCCCGAGCACAGCAAACATCCTTCCTTTTCTGAGGAAGTGCAGGGCCTGAGCTCTCTCCCAACATTTTCTGCTCACTTTAAAACTTAACCCCAGCCATATAAACACTGGTGCCTATGTGCAGGGCTGAAATGAATAACACAGCTATTTTGTTTAAACAGACCACGCTGAGTCCTTCAACCTTTTTTCGGTGGCATGACCAGTGGGTTCAGGAATGCCGTGTGTTTGGACAGTGTAAGACCTTTGTTGTTGTTGGGGAAACTCTGGCTTGATGCCTCTATCCATCTAAATAACTGGAATAAAAGCCCCTGGAAATGAGAAACACATGTGAGTCTCCAGATCTGTGTTTTGCCTGCGCAGGATAAATAGGAACTTTTCATCTCTCCCCAAACCATTCAGGCATTCGGTGCCATGTGTCTCATTAGCCAAACGAGAGGTTCCCCTGAACCTCCCAAGGAAAGGGAAACGGGGTTCCTGCCTCCAATAAAAACACTGCACTTTCAAAGACTGCCCAAGAACATTCATTTTGTGCCTCTCCTTTCCTAAGCACCACCAGTCCAGAAGGCCACTGAAATGTCAGCTTAGGGGTGTTCCCTGAGCAGGAAGGGCCTTTTGATGCATTTTAGCACAAAGTTGTTGTGCAGCCAGGCACAGACTCACTGCAAATTGTATTTTATACTTCTTGTTTTATCAAATGAAAAGGAAATTGAGGAGGGATATAATCCTGGATGTGAAATAAATTACTGGGATAAAAGAAGGAGCCTGATTCCCTTCATAAGCTATTAATAACTGGCTCTTGCAAATATCATTAGTAGGTAAACTCCTATTATAGTGCTTTTGGTAGTCTTATGAATCTCAATGTAAAAGTATTAAGAAAAACCTTGAATTCCAAGTCTTTCATGTACCCATTTAGAAACATAAATATGGGCTGCCCCAGGAGAATGCTGAGTTCAGTATCTCTGCTGGTCCTGGATGCTTTGTTAACACATTTTTTCCATCAGTTATGGAATCACAAGGAGTAAAGTGCTTGGAGCAAAAGCCCACAATTCTACTCTTTTTACTGCAGGTCCATCTCTGAGCTGAACAGTGATCTCCCACCAGGCAATGGCAATGCCTTCTGCCCAAGACATCTTCCAGTGAAATAAATAAAATATTTTTTAAAAATTCTGGCCATAAGGGTGCATAGAAATATTTAAAATTAATGACTTTTTATGATAGCTCAAGAGCAAGCTTGTCTGTTTTGATAACAAACATATCAATGCTTGGATGGGGGTGACAAGAGATTTTGAATGTTACATACACAGAAAAGTTACAATTTTCTTCAAATCTGTGAAATACTCGGTGATTTCATGTGGAGATGAGGTATAAAGAAAGCAAATCAATGGTAATTTATTCTGCTTTCCTTGGTGTTCATTAGGTATCTGTTTTTCAGGAGGAGTGTCCCTACATGTTTCCCAAATCTCCCGCTCACTACAAAATCCTTGGGAAGCTGAGGGCAACTACAGTGTCACCACGAAAATGAGCACTTGACAGAAGTGTTTCTCAATTCTTCTGTTCATGAAAATATTTACAAACTTTTGAACGTCTGAGCATTTTTATAATGCTACAGTTATTTGGTATTTTGCCCACATTAAGAATCTCAAGCCCATGTTTAAAATCTGAAGTATTGCATTTCATGGCACCAAGGGGCTAATCCAGTTTCATTGTCAGAGCTGATCTTTATACCAGATTCTGATTCCCCTTAAAGTATTCCAGATTCAGGAACACATGCACCAGTGACAACTGAAATATACTACCTTTTTTCAAACCACACAGAGGGGAGAATCAGGTCAACTGTGCTTCTGGCAGCAATCTGGGAATTCCGTAGGAACCGGAGCCCTCCGGAGACCTCACGACAGGGGCTGTGCAAGAACATCCTTTGCTGAAGTTTTTCAACAAGTCCACCTACAAACCATCACTTGTCTCTGAGCAGGGGGAAAGCAAAGGAACAGAGGAGATCTCTGACGCTCTGGAAAGTTTTAAAGATTCTTGGTTTGAAGATTCCAGTCAGCCTTAAAAATGCCAGTCAGTTCTGATGACCCAGTGACCAGCCTGGAGCCAAAGTCTTTCACACTCAGCTGGGATGTTCACTTTCCCTGTGGAGTGGGACATGACAAGCTAGGCTCAGTTCAGGGATGAGATAACACCTCTAACTCTGTGGCTTCCACCCAGATAACTGAGTTCCAGGCTGTCCTGTACATTACAATATAGGACGGTGGATGACATGCACAGTCATAAAACACTTCACTCCTCGAAACAAACATAAACACTTCAATCCCTAAAACAAAAAGGAGCAAAGTTATCCTCAGATTAAAAATAGGCAGCTGAGGCTACTGAGCTGAATAGCATCCCTCTGACAGTTTTCTTAAGAATACCTGATCGATTAATTAATAATTAAACAGATAAACCCACATTTCCTGCGTGGTCTTACATTCACCAGCACATTCTTCCTCTCTGCTTGATTTTTCAAGAGGCCCTGTCTTCCTTCGAAACTCAAGCTCTAAATCTTAATTCCTAATTTTCTTAAATGTAAATTGAAAGTATAAATATTATGTTCAAAAGCACCAAAACAATGGCGCTGAGGGACAAAGAGACTTGTTCACTCATTCACTCAAAAGCTGTGAGGAGAATGCGGGATGTGATTTGCATGGGAAGAATGGTACCAACATCAAAAGTTATTCCAAACAAAACGACTGATTCATTCCCAGGGAGAGGCAACGATCTTGTATATTCAAGCACATCAGGCAGAGTGAATTATAATACATAAACACTATTGTATTTTAAGATAAAAGCACGGAGTTCCCAAAACATAGTAGAAAATTAGCATTTGAGTTCTGAAGACCCGAGTAAGCTGAATACATTTCCGGAGAGAAAAACCACCTGGTTCACTCAATTATGAAAAGCTGCCTCTCATTTAGCTGTATGGAAATGACAGCTGGATCCTCCCTACACCTCTAGCTTCATTTTTAGGTATTGCTGCTTGTTCCAAGGCAACGCAGGACAAGAAGAAGATGAAGGAATTCTGTGTATTTATTACTGGTGCAGATAAGATTTACATCTGACATCCCAGAATAATGACTTCTACACGGGCAACTAAGATATTCTTGTTTCAGAACTGAGCAACTTTTAAAATCCCCTTTTAAGCTTTGCAGCCACAGAAGACTCTTAATAATTGATTATAATTGATTTTAACCTTGTCCTAACCTGGGCAAAATGGCAAAGCCAATCATCTTTGTCCAGATGGGATACGAGAAAAGAGCCCCCAACACACAGCTTTAAAAGCTCCAGACATGAGCAGAAGATAAAATATTTAGTCTGCAGAAGCCTTGACCTCCCAATTCCAGCCAGTTTTGAACTTGAATTGATTTCCGACAAGGCATCTGGGAGATGATTACAACAAAATGCACTAAAGCTGGGCAGCCTTTATTTTAACATCCCAGCAGCTTAACCTGTTAATAACAGCAATTGTTTTAGATACAATACCAATTTCAGTAACAGACACTGGGAACGGGCCATGGGATACAGCGGTGTTAGAGCACAGCCACTCGCATTCCTCTCGTTTGTGTTTCCACCACGAACCCCGGGTTTCAGAGCTTTAAAACTCAGCTGAGGAAACACCAGCTGGGGGCTGAGAGGCTGGACATGGGTGAAATGCTGGCTGAAGCCAAGGGGGCTTTCCCTGAGCAAGGATAAGCACAATCAGAACTTGGGCATCAAAGAATTTATTACGAAGTAAGAGATGAAAATATCAGAGCTACGTATTTCTTAGTGATTTCACTCAAAGGATGAAAAAGCCTTTGCAAGTAGAATTATAGAATGGTTTGGG